>JAMKCH010042078.1:0-12911 GCA_023653785.1 Ophioderma brevispina
TTTAAAAAATCTGTCGACCAACCGGTGATTTTCATTTACAACAATAGAGCTTACAGGTAAAATGACAGACTCTAGAGAAACCTGCCAACCCCAACATTTTTATGTAATTTAAAAAATCTTGTCGACCAACCGGTGATTTTCATTTACAACAAGAGAGCTTACAGGTAAAATGACAGACTCTAGAGAAACCTGCCAACCCCAACATTTTTATGTAATTTAAAAAATCTGTCGACCAACCGGTGATTTTCATTTACAAATACAAAAAAAAATTACCAACACAAAGACAAAACATCAAGAGAAAACAAAACAAATGAAGATCTTTGCTATGTCATTGAAAAACAACTTTAAATACTAGCATGTTGTATTCATTTTAGAGTTGTAGTAACAGTGTGTGAAGTCATCTTAAAAAAAGAAAAAAAAAATTCGACCGACCAACCCTAATATTTTTCCTGATTTTTGTGTTACGATCGTCTGCAAGAATTACAGAATTAACGCCACATAGGATTACTCTGGTCGTATGTCTGTATGTGTGTGGTCGAAATGTTAACCTTAATATATTGCATGCCGTATGAGTTACCGTAAAGGCCGACGATGATTGTTGTAAAATTGGTGGAAAAGAGGCGGGCGGGGTGGAGTGACATGTTGGTGACCTCATGTGACCTTGGGCCCCATTGTATTTGCTCCTCTACAAAATTAGAAATTTCACAATTTTGTCCCAAAGAAGAAACATTTTTTTAGCTTAATCCTTTCAGATGGGGATATTTTTGATGGAAAGCTTTACATCGGCAAAATCCGTACTTTTGATATTTTTAGGGACACCTGATACGTGAAATCTCTCATTGCACATTTAAGTGTTTGTGATGTATTTCATAGGATGTACCAATACTTGTGCTTTAAGAGAGAACAGAAAATCTGCTTGCTACCTGGATCTGAATCAGCAACTCAAAACATTGAGCTTGAGGAGAGCCGGAAGATTTATAGGGTGTACCAATAGTATTAATTCCTCAAAAATGACAAAATAAGATTTTAGTGAACTGGTTTACAGATTTTAGATCAAAAACTGTTGGTCACCTTTTCAACTTGTAAGGTTGTTTGCACAGCTGTTGACCCCATGCAAATTGTCTCTTTTTAATTTTTAGAGCATTTTAAGCAATGGCGACACAATTTTTACAACTGATATAAGTTGGGACGTGCAAGAGCTATTACTTCCGCAAAAATGAAAAATCAATTGCGGGAATCTTGCCATATAGGCCTGCAAAGGTCATAACCTTGATTGTTATAGTCCATTTTACCTCATTCATTCAAAGTCAATATTCCTATGCATGTGTCAGGCTGATAGACATTGAGCCAGATGATATAAATAAGCTGTAAGTTAAAGCAATAATCCACAGTTTTGAAGGGTGCCCCAATTTTCAAAATTTGAGATTTTGGCACAGATGTTTTGGTAATTGTCTACTAAACAATACCTGTGAACGGTAATACTCAACAGTGCGTATTCTTCATAAACGAAGCGATTTTACTGGGCGATTTTATCAATTGAAACAAGATCCCAGATTATAATTTAACGGCCGAGCTGGAAATGCAAAAATTCTGTCGGTCCATTATAAAATAATGCCACCTCACGAAAATGACCTCTAACTTGACTTGCCTGAACCAGTGATACAACTAATGGATGAGAGTATACACGTATGATGCTATTTTCCCTGCTATTTCATATTGGAAGGCCATTTTCAGCAACTGTTGAATTATTATCAGAGATCTTCAATATTAATTACTCTAATTACAAAATTCCTTCGTTTGCGACACATAGACATTTTCAAGCTTAGCCATTCACAGGTATAGTTTACTAGCCAGTTGCCAATGCAACTCTGCAAAAATCTCAATTTTTTTTAACACTTACTGTGCTCATGTGATCGAGATCTCGATCAAAACATGTGGCAGGTATTATAAAATGCTGCCTTTGTGTGCATTAGAGGTGTTAAAATTGGGGGTGCTTTTCAAAAAAATGTGCTATTATTGCTTTAACATAAATACAACTTTTGGTTTCACCCCTGTTTGTAGAGCACTTGACAATAAGTGGAAAGAAAAAGGCTGAGCTGTTAGACCAGCTGGAGGCTCAGGTGAGACAGGTGAAGCAGACCTTTGATGACAAAGAGAAAAGACTGAAGGAAGACAGAGATAAGGCCCTCAAGGCTGAAAGGTAAGTTAGGATCAGTCAATTTTTTAACCATTTTTTCCACAAGCCAAAGACAGTGCCTGTACAAAGAGAAGAGATTGAAAAAAGACAGATAAGGCCCTCAAGGCTGAAAAGTAAGTTATATAATGAAAGATACAACACTGTAAGAAATTCCATGAACTTTGTGAAATGGACACCCGAGTTCCATTTCAGTCCCTGAAATAATCCTTGTTATCAGAGGTTGGTTGAGATACTAAATTCACATCATAAGTGACTATATATATGAGAATAATTAACAACTTTCCAAAATTTCATCTTGAATAATTTTCAGTCTTTATTAGGAATACCAGACAGATTTAGTCAATTCTTTTGAAACGTGTTCAAGAATTAACTTCTGTTCTTGTTTATCTCGTATGTAGCCGCATACACTATTGTCATATGCATTCTTGCTGTATAACAAGCGTTTATACAATGGCTGCTGTGTATGAACGCCGCAGTGGTCAAAAATAATGCAATTTCAGGCCGAATGTGATATTTAATGATTAATTTAATAGTTACAGTGGACAGGAGATCTGGACGCCTCATGTAAGCGCAACAAGCTACGCGGAGGAGGTTCGGCCGCATTCTTCGACCAATTACGCATCGCTAAACGAGGTGCGACGTTCCCTCCTCCTGGCTCACATAGTCCACGCTCATGTGGTGTTTTCGATTCTGTCCAATAAGTTATTAATCAGACTGTAACAGAAAGTATGGTAAACACGAACGGTGTGACATTTCATAGGACTTTGGGTATGAGCGTTCATACCCAAAATCCATGACTGAACCCTAATTCCACTATCATGATTTAAATGGCACTGAAGCCACATCTTGCCAGGTAGAGTCAGGAGTTGGCTTAATGTGAACTAAACTTGTTTT
The DNA here is from genome assembly GCA_023653785.1 of Ophioderma brevispina. Lineage (NCBI taxonomy): Eukaryota > Metazoa > Echinodermata > Ophiuroidea > Amphilepidida > Ophiodermatidae > Ophioderma > Ophioderma brevispina. The sequence goes on from JAMKCH010042078.1 coordinate 3,092, forward strand.
TCTTTATTATTAAACTTTCTTTAGGCAGGGTAGCCCCTTCAGTGACAAGAGCACTGATTTCCAAGGAGGCCCTGCATATACTCCACATTGTACAGATGAAACTTATACAAGACATTAAACATAAGAATAAACAAATACTAAACCCAGAACAAAATCCAAATAAGCCATGAGTAAGAACAATGAAACTATAGACATCTCAGTAGTACAAAATATGCTTATGTGGATTTACAAATGTAGATGCTTTAAGCTGAGATAGACTCATTGTAATTAAGTTACACGTGGATATCAGAAGGAAGACTGTTCCATATTTTTGTTGCTCTCATATGGAACGTACGTTTCCCTGCATTTAGGTTCCAGGGTGGTTCATACCAGAGTTTGTGGTTTGACTTCTGGTACCCTTAAAATGAACTGAGTGCAAAAGTGAACTGAGAGGAAATGTAACCTGGGGCAAAACTTGAAGCTTTAAAATAGCAATGAGCATTGGTTATACAACCGATCATTAAATTTTGTTCCCACTGCAGTGTACACATCAATCCCCTTTTAACAGGAGTTCTAATGTCAGCCGATAAAATTATGCGAGCTAATCTATTTTGAAGAACTTGAAGTGTGTTCATAAGATCGTTAGTACAACAGTTAGACCAACAAGGGCTGCAAATAGTCCAAAATTGGGGCTGACAATTGAATGTGAAGCATAATAAGTATCTTTTGGAATATAATTTTAAGTCTTTCTTACTACACCACAACGTTTAGAAATACATGCAGAGTCAGACATTTGATTGATATGATCACACCAAGACCATCAAGGATCCAAAAATTACACAGAGATTTTAAACTGTGTCCCACCCTTTCAATAGTATCAATAGCATTGCCGAGAAACATTTTGAAAATTTTGAGAACATGACATTTACCAAATACCATAAACTTGGTTTTCTTGGCATTCAAAGCAAGTTTGTTTAGCTCAAACCATTCCGAAATTTTGTTTAAGTTTGATTGAAGTTCAATTCAAGAGTGTGTGGATTGTCTGAAGACAAGAGTTGTGTATCCTCAGCCGTACATGTACATTACATTTAACACAATTTGAAAGAGTATTGCCAAAAATGATAAAAAGAAGAGGGTCAAGTATAGAGCCTTGGGGGATTCCCAATGTTTGATATGTTTGAAGTCAGAAAGAAGAAGTAATGTTTACTGCCTGAGTTCTGTCACTGATATAGGATCGAAACCATGTAAGTTCAGGACCAGTATACCATTTGTGAATTTTATCAATGAGAAGCGAATGGTTACGCATCAAAAGCCTGTCTGAGTCAATAAAAATTGCACCTTTGCACACGACCCTCATCCATATTTTTCAAAATAAATCCTGACCATCAAGCAAATTAGTAGCTGTGGATGATTAGCACGAAACCGATTTGGTTTCAGAAGAGGCCATGTCCAACAAGGTCGAATACAATTGATTGTGAACCCTCGTTCCATGATTTTAGAATAAGTGGCAAGACTCGGAAATAGGTCGATAGTTGTCCCGCCCACATCTACTTGTCCCAGTTTTAAATTAGGTGTAACTTTGGCGTTTTTTCCATTTTCTGCGAACAACCGATTCTTAAAGGTAAAGGTGCAAATAAAAGCAAGGAAGAAATTGCTTATATAAGGCGCAGCCAGCTTTAGAAGTATTACACTGAAAGCAGGTCAAATCCTAGAGACTTATTATTAGACATAATCAATATGTGCCTTATAACAACTTGGAGAAACATTACAGAAACTGAAAATAGAATCACAAGTACGATTAAAATTATTTGTAGGTGATGTGCTGTCTGCCTTATGAGCATCATCAAACTTAGCTGCAAGAGAAGAACCAATAGAAGTGAATTAGTTATTAAAGCAATAGCAGTTCTTTAGCTGAAGATGTAAACCATCATCATTCGAAACAGAATTGGGAAGTAGATGGAGTGCTTTGTTATGTAACACCTTTTTAGAGTAGACTCATAATTCTTTTTTGAGTTGTAACATTTTCAGCAATAGAAGCAGAATAGAATCTCTTCTTAAGAAAGTGACGCATATGTTGGCTTTATTGTCTAGAAAATTAGCCATATGCCAATCATGGATCTTTGTCTCTCTTAATGTCCTTTTTTGTTCTCTTCTTTTACATTCTCATTAGTGTTCGGGATCCCAAAAGGACATAAGTCTCATACTCAACCTAAACTTCTCCGTTTATCCCTGCTCCTGGCTTCCTTGTCTGTGTTCCATTGAATGCCGTTGTACTCATGTCTCCTAATCGTTTTTGTATTGTTTTTGTTTCTGGTGTATTAAAACAAACTCCTAAGTAAATAACTGCATAGGCATTACAGTCTGATGAAAGCAGTTCAGATGCCGCACACACATCGCCTCCTGTGGCAAAAGTTTTCTTATGACTTGCAAATTATATTGTTATAAGAGCACACATACATAATATGGTGTAACACCATGTATGGAAAATAGCTTTGTTTAACTATAACAGATTTGGTAGAGTTACGATATGAAGGATTATGCCCTCTTAGAGGGTAAAGAAAAACTTGCAACAAAACAATGGTCATGTGTCGTATAGTTGGACACCCGAGCGTAATCATGGAAAAAATTTTCCCAAGTTAAATTTGTCAAATTTCATTATTTGTTTAGTAATACATTAAAATGAGTACAAACCAGAGTACAACCATATATTTTCTGAAAGCTGCGGTGTAATGACACTAATTTGCAATGTTGATGTTGTAACCTGGGGTGTGTGAAAAAACATACAATAGGGTGCAAAACCAAAAAAACACATTTGTCACTTAATATGTTACCTGATGAAAAATCTTGAAGACAAGTAGTACCTACAAGATAATTACAACATATTCCTTACCGCAAGACAGAGGCTTCAAACCATATAAAATTTGGATATTCAGCTTATGGACAAGTGACATTCAGGTGGTCAAAGGCCACATTTTTTGTGAAAATCACATGCGTTTTTAATGAGGAAGCACAAAATGATCCATATAAAACAAGTAGAAAGCATTGGTACTTGCTGGAAATCTTCAGAAGAATCATAACAAGATCTGGACAGGTAACAAAGTAGTTTTTTTTTGTAGCAGGGTGGTATAAATTTGTAAGATATCACTGTAAGAAACCCGCCCATATTTGTGAACTTATTTTAGGCTTGTGTACCTTATAATCTGACTTGTTGTGGCTGAGGTTTTCCTTTAATTGTAAGAAATTTTGATCAATATTTAAATATTGAAATGTGAAAACATGGTATACAGGGTGGTTTTCAAAATTAATCCGTATATGTTTATTAAAACATAGTAGTACAGGTCATCATCATGATCGTGTGTGATATAAGAATATTGGCCTAAAAGTTGCATTCTTGAACATCAATTCCACCTATATACACTTTGCATGGAAGCCCGTACTTCATTGGATGTGTCTTTCTTGAACAGCAATCCTTAATCTGTTTGTATTCTTTTTAGTATGAAATTACTGACCATCGTCTCACATGTGTTAGGCCTATCAAATGATGAACTGGATTAATATAGTACAGTTATTAGTTATTGTAACTAATTATGGCATTATTTAACTAATGGAAAGAATAGTTATGGTCCTTTAAATTTAACATGTATGTTGATTGAATTAAAGCATTTAGTTTGTTGGGTACTGCTTTGTATATTTTGAAAATGAATCACTTTCCTTGTCCGGCTGTTTTAACTGGTTAATTAAAAATCAATGCTAATTAATCATTAATAAGGTTGAATTTGATTTAAGTACTTGGATTATATACTAATATATGTATGCAGCTGTGCAAGCGAAAAAATCTCCATATCACTATTGTTTGCATTTTAGCAAACCACCATTTGAAAACAGTAAGTCTTTCAAAAATCCAATTCCCCATACGACTTAACACGGAGTCGCATGCACTCGCGCTCCTGCACCGCGGCTCCTCCACAGTTGACTTTGTAAGCATTTTCTTAATTAAAATGACAACGATAAAACTTATGTGCAAAAAATGCAGTTTATGAAATGAGGATAAATAGGCTTTAAAATAAGCACAAATTATGACAGTTGTACAATTATTTATCTTGTAAGCACTTTGCTACTCAAAAAAGTTAGTGCCGATGTAACGTCCTCCGCAACATCACAGTGCCGGCTACTATCTACACATGACCATATACCAAGCATTCTCAACAATATTCTATCTAACAGCCGGGCAGCCGAATGCTGTCACCATCGTAAATGTCCGCTGTCGCTCATTCAAGGTGCAACGGTTAGATTCAATACACGCATTCCCTAAATGTGAAAATTCTAATTTTGCACTGTGTAAAGCTTTCTATCAAAAAATATTCCCCATCCGAAAGGATTAAGCTGAGAACCGTTTCTTGGGTGTCACAACATTAGTAATTTCGAATTCTATAGGAGTTCAATATACAAAATCAGCTATGTTTCTATTGAATAAGGCATATACAAATCACCCTTTTGTTTTGATTTTAAATAGCAGGAGTCGATTTTGTTAGGATACAATTTTCTCTCAAATTTCCTGGATTAGTTGTGGACCACCTACCGATAACGTTTCGAAGGTTTATTGGACAAACAGGTGGCAAAAGAAACCGCAAAAAAAACCTTGTTTTGAACTTGCCTGATTAAAAAACCGGGGTTCGAGAAAATTGGGGGCGGCTTCTTTCTGGAATCTCTTCACCTGTCTCTTTAATTGTTTTTGTATCCAAATAAAAGGTAGGGAATGTATTACGTGTCCAATCTTATGAAATCAGTACATATTAGAGAAATAGGGTATGACTTGAAATCTCTCGTTGGCACCTTCAGTTGGGGATGTCATATGCATCCTGGCTTGATGTCTCAGCAATCACATGAATGTAGTTAAAGGGCGACGACCCCTTTTGGGGCATGGTAACCTTCCACATGTGACGTCTGAGACTTTTTGATCAATCGCACAGTTCACAGAAATAAAATTGTCAAGAATCATTTCTTGTACAAGAATGTCTCAGTAATCTTGACTGTAGAAGCAATGGACTCTTGACCAAGCCCTGATATCGCAAACCTGTGAACCAAGTTTGTAATAAATTGAAACATTTTTTCACAAGGATAGAAGATATCTTCTTGACAATCTTGATTATGTAGTACATCAATCAATCACCTGTTACACATGATGACATTTGTACTGAGGAGGAATTGAAATCAATTACTTCATTAGCTATAGCAAAGGAATTGCTGCTGATTGAATTAGATTATTTGGTGGGTAGTTTAATTTGCTATTCTATAAATGATCAGAGAGATAGTCCAGAACCCCTCTATTGACTATATTTGTGTATTTTTTGCCTTGCCACAGTGTTAAGCTTGGCTCCACTAAGACAAAATATATGGGGGTACGCAAGTAGATAAGCTGGCAAAGTGGCAATTTTGAATTCCCACCAATCTTTGTTGTTTGCCGTTCAATGTCGAATCCGGTAGCGACCGAAGATGGCCTAAATATTAATATTATGGTTTGATTGGAGTAGAAGTGGGTCAGTGTTTTTTGTTTGTTTTTGCTAATTTGTGGTTTCTATATTTGTTCATACTTTAAGAGCTACTCGGCCCTGTGAATGTGAGTAATTATGATTTGATTGGAGTATAAGTGGGAATTGTTGTTTTTTCCTCTCATCTTAATTTTGGACTATTTTTTTTCATGAGAACTAAACATCAGTCCTCTGTGGTCCCGTGGTAATTTCCGCCTAGATAAGCGATAGGACCCGGGGTTTAGACTCGTTATTTTCGTCATATTTATTCTCTGTGCTCGCCAGTTCTCCAAAGCTTCTATATAATAGAAAAACAAAATTTGAGCTCTGTGCAACTTTCGGCTTGCACGAGGCAAGTTTACAATGGTTGTTTATTATACATATATTTTCAAATTATGATGGTATATTAAGGCTTGTTGTACAACAGACCCAATAAATCGAAAATTATTTTGCTTGTGAACAAGTAAACGAATTGATGGGGGATTGCATACATGTTAAAATGTGTTGACATTGTTTTAGGATAAAATTAACAGTGAATGTTAACTCACATTGACAGAAATTTGCCCTTTAAAATAGGATTCTGTTCTTGACCGTGTTAATGTCACCTTTCTTTTTTGAACATAGGAAGCCACATATTAAATGTTCTTGGATTAGGAAGTGGTTATGTTCTGTTCAAGCCAGTTAAAATTTTAGTGAATTAATAAAATGTGTAAAATATGGGCTATTATATTTAAGCTTAACATATTTAGGCGCTTCACACTGATGTTTGGTAGTTTCCTGTTGCCGCCCCAGCCCGCCCGCAAATGGCCAGAATCCTGAAATAATTCCTTATTTTTCATGAAGATCATTATTTGTGTTTTCAAGATTTTTTCTTACACAAATACCTTACTATATACTCAACTTCATGCAGAAATTTGCTTTTAAAAATTCTTTTCCGACAGCATTTTCTTTCATCACCCGAACATTTTATTAAAAGTCGGAGTTTGGAGAGTCGGGCGGTAAACCACAAAGACTTGAACTCAACATTGGTGGTCTTTTTCATCAAGTAGCTGCAAAGTCAATTAGGGCCATTGTGTAATGTTAATTGCATTCCTACCGAAGTCCTAATTTGTTTAAGTCGAAGGCGTATACTACTTAACCATTGTTTACATACAAAGAGTGATAGGAATTACTAACTATCGATTTTGAACATGCAATGTCTGAGTGATAAATATTGTATTCTTGACATGCAGGCTTTCTTAAATTTGAAACAATGTGTCGAGATTGTTAAAAAGTCAACATCCAAATTTTCCCCTAACCATGTTGTGTTATTTTGTTTGGCCTTTCCCAAAAAATATTTTGAACTTTCTCATGACGTCTTTTAAACTCCAAATTTCCAATTTTGGTTTTTGTTTTTTCGTCTTTTTGTTTCCTCTTTACTGAAAAATAAATGTCAAAATGTTTTTAATTTTGTCATTTTTGATTGTATCAAAAGCGCCATCTATTTGTCTAAATATTAAAAATACTTATTAACTAATCGGTAAGTGATAATCCAAATGGATAATCTTTTCGGACTACGTAAATTCGGACTTCGGAAGGGCGACCTTTCAAGGTACATACTATAATTGTCTAATTTCAGTTGAAAATGGTAATTTTCAAAGATCAGGAGATGCAGCTGTGAGAGATCGGGAAATATGGAGAGATGGGGGTGTGGTCGAGGGGAGCTTTTTTGTGATTTCTGGATGTTCCGCGGTGTTGTTGGCTATTTGGTGTTTCATAGTTGATGAGCATGTTCCTCACCCCAAATCAGGCTATTTTGGTAGTCAAAATAACAAAATTGCGTCAAATAACAGTGTTACACAAAGTGGACCACTTGGATGGTTCGGCCAGATGGTTCTGGATGGTTGCTCTCATGTTCAGTGGTGTAACCAGACCTTTGTCACATGGGGGGGGGGGGGGGGGGGGCTGGGAAAAAAGGGGGGGTGCCAATGCGTTTTTGAGGGGGCAAATTGTGGGTCCTTCTCATAGACACTGTATACAAAAAGTCAGTTCATTTTGGTGGGGTCTGAAGGGGGGGGGCAGGGTTTCTGGCCCCCCCCCCCCCACCACCCCACCCCCCCCCCTCCTCCCCCGTGCTGTCTGCATGTTTTGGATCATTTGTGTACCAAAGGTTTTGACGGCATTGCTGGAACCCAATCAGCTATTTTGGTTTAAAATGATAAACTAATAATTTTCAAAGAAAAGTGGACACTTTCGAATGTTCCCGATGGGGTTTACAGCAGTTCCAGGGTTTTTTTGTTTTGGTTCCTTTGTATTTCAATGGCTCTTAAGAATTGCCTGAACCCCAAATTGGCTGTTTGGTCCAAAATGATCAAATTATTTTGAATAAAAGTAAACATTTTGGGTTGGTTCCCAGTATTTTTCTTGAAAGGGAGGGTTTCCCGTGTTTTATTTTCCTTGTGTTATCAGGTTGTTGAGCAAATTGTGTGGCACAAATTGGCTATTTTGGTTCAAGATGGTCAAAAGTGATTTTTCAAAAAATGTGGATATTTTTGGAGGTTTCCTGGATAGTTTCTGGAGGGTTTTCACCAGTTTTCGGGTCCTTTGTTTTGCAATGGTTGAGAGAATGCCTAGAGAACAAATCCTTTTTTTGGTTCAAAATAGGCAAAATATATTTTTTTTAAAGAAAGTGACCCTTTGGATGGTCTCAATGGTTACTGGAGGTTCCCTAGGATTTTTGGCTCCTTTGTTTATCAATGGTTTTGACAATTGGCCTGAAACTCAAATTTTCCATGTCTGTCCCAAAGGGCAAAAGTAGGGGGGGGCGGAGGTGATTTCTTGAAATTAAAATTACCACACGTTTGGATGGTTCCTTAATGTTCACAGTGTTTTTAGCTCCTTTTTGTGTCATGGTTGATGGAAATTACCTGGATCCCTATTCAACAGTTTTGGTTCCAAAAATTATTTTTTAAAGTTAAGTTGTCATTGATGCGGCCCATAATTTTCTTTCTAGAGTTTTGGGTGTTTTTGGATCCTTTGTGTATCAACACAAAACCAAAATAGCAAACCAAATTGGCCATTTCCACCAAAATGGTCTCAAAAAATGATGTCAAAAATGGACACTTGGATGGTTCTGGATGGGTTTTGGTATGGTTCCCGTTGTTTTGGCTCTTTTGTGCTTCAATGGTTGTATGAGCACTGTCGGTAGGGACTTTGTGCTACACAGAGGGGGGTGCCCATTTTACATAATTTTTTAACATGAGGACCGTTAGTTCCAGAAAGGATTTATTCTTCTCTGGCCTGTATGGGAGTGGGTTTTGTAATTTATAATTTGACTTAAAATGTAAAGGTCGATCACTGAAACAATAAAAAATACAGATGCCCAAATTTGTGGCAGATTTTTGGGGATTACACAAATTTTACCTTGGTTAATCCGTAGGAGGTACCACATTATTTTTCTTATTTCTAACGTGGTTTGAACACAATAGTTACTTTGGTCTGTGGTGTAGTTTCCAATATTTTTTTTTTTAATTTTTCAAAGGGTAGGCGACCATTAAGATAATAAACTTACCGGGAAGCAGAGAAATGATTGAGTATGTCGATGTCAATAGTGATGACTCTTTTCTAGTAAATACGCCAAGAAAAACTTCAGTATGACCAGGATGCAAATGATCAGAAGATATGCTATGCTGCACGGAAACAAGTCCAACTCGCCCCCCCAAAGTACAACTCGCCCCAAGTAAACAAATGGCCCACAAGTACCACTCGCCCCACATAGTACACAACACTCGCCCCACGTTTATAGTACAAACTCGCCCCACGTTAGCTACAAACTCCGCCCCAAGTAGTTACAACTCGCCCCTATAAAGTAGTTATATAAATGGTCCCAAATATATAAAAAAAAATTTTTTTCCCCAGGTTACAATTTAAAACACTGATATCACAAAATTATAACAAAACTTCGAGGTAAATTGCCTATATGTCAGTTTGCATTTTGATGGGATGAGTTTGCGCAGAGATCGAGAGAGCTAGAATTTGAGCTAATTTGACGACTGAGGTCATGCGGGGACCTTGCCGATTATATTGTAAGACGAAGGCTTGATTAGTTAGGGAAACAAGGATAAGAGCGGTAGGGCCCTAAACATGCTAAATATACGGCAATTAGTTAAGTGACTTGTCATGATGTTTATTTGCCGGGTTGGCAGTCATTTCGGTCCCAAAACTAGTTCGGTCCAGTCAGTTCGCAAGACGCTAACTGTACATGTAAATGTGACTACTAAAGTAAAAACAAGCTCACAACTAACTGCCGGGAGAAAACGCGTTTTTTTGGGATA
>JAMKCH010042079.1:0-12252 GCA_023653785.1 Ophioderma brevispina
TATTTGCACAGAAGAAATTCTTGTAGATTTTGGACTAAAATGACAATATGACCCTAGATGAGCACACATCACTAACTCACGGTGTACAGCCCATATAAAGCTTGGACCAGTGGTTATTCTTCTCCACCAAATTGGTTGAAATTGTTGAAAGAAAGCATTTCCCAGCTAACAATTTAACGTTTCCCGAAAACGTTGTCAAAACGTTTCATTTGGTTACGGAAACGGTTTTCAATGAAACGATTTGGCAACGTAAAAATGTAGAACTTTTTAAGTTCTAGAAACGTTTTCAAAAACGTAAAACGGATGGAAAACGTTCCTTGGAACGTTATATTAAACGTTTCCGAACACCTGGTGGGGAGGGATGGGAAACGGCCATTGGTTTTTGGACCAACGTTGAGGAAACGTTTGGAAACGTTTCAAACGTTTCTACAACGTTTTCTGGAACGTTGCTATATCATACTTTTTTGGTTGCCAGACCTTGGCCTTGGAAACGTTTCTACAACGTTTATGTAACTTTGCTATAGCATACTTTTCTGGTTGCCAGAACCTTGTAAATGGTAAGCGAGAACGTTCGTTAAGTTCCGCAACGTATCTGCTACGTTTGAACAGATTTATTGTCCATGGCTTTTGTATTTTTGTTACATGTACTTGGTTCAACATAAGTGTTTTTCAAATAATTTATTGAAACTCAATTCATGTAATATATAAAAGCGTGAAGATTAAGATAGATAGGCCTACATAAGCAGTTGTGCTTGCTCGTGTTATAACATCGAATAGTGAAATGTTGAAGGTGTTAATCAGTAAAAGGAACACGTATGTGGATGTTTTCAGAGCCTATTATTATGACTTTGTGAGAAGCAAATGGCGATATGAATGTTGGGTGCAGCTGGGAGTTGGGTCCGTTTTGAATTATTGACAATAGAAAAGAATGATATAAACCTACTGTAGTTTAAAAAACTACCCTCTTCCCCTATACGAATGGTTGAAAGTGTGAACCCCATGTCCAAGCTAGCTGTCATGCAGAAATATGTAAAGGAATGGGAGGCACTTAGCATATGTTACACGGTACATTTTCGCCAAGATTGTGTGGTTGATCCTCCTAAAATTAGAGCGGGTAGTTGTGATATCCAGGAGATATGCAGCCTTAAAGTAGTCGGTGGAGCACAAGAAGTATTTCTATATGTCAAATGTGAGAATGACCTGTCACACGTGAGAATCGTCAGTATAGAATAGAGCAAAAATGAAAACAGAGCCATCCAAAATGGTATGATTGTTTTTTCCCTTGACCGTTGCTGTGTCGCTTTGTTTACGTGATGTGAAACATTGACTTAAACTGTAACCACGAGTGAGTCAGATTTCACATGATCGTGGTAGAGACAACAGTGCGGGCATCGCATTTGACCTGACTGAGGAGGTGACTGAATGAATCATAGAACTTCGAAAATAAAGAATTGATGATGTACATGAAATAAAAAATGATAATTGATAGTGGATCCCATTAGAGTAGATACGTAAGGTGATAGAGTATGAAATGAGATGAAGCATACTTTTATCATATTAGCATAATGCGATCATATTATTATTATTATAGATTGTTATTTGGTTATTGTTATTATATTGTTATTGTTAGTATCTATTCTTCTTCTATTATTTTTATGTGGAAAAAAAGAACCACACATTACCTCTTGAAATGCACATTTTCAATTGTTCTAATGAAACGTTCTGGGAACGTTGCGGTTTCGTCTCGTCAAGTTGGTTGTTAGTTGGTTCCAATGACACGTTTCGAAACGTCGAGTTTCGTCTTAAGAGATTAATTTTTTGGTGATTATTAAAGGTATATATTCCGTTCCAGAAACAAATTTGAAAAACATTTGTATACGAATGTGCAGTCACGTTTTAAAAACGTGTTTATAACGTTCTCAAAGACGGAATCAAAGTAGAACCTATTGGAAAAGTTTTCAGAAAGTTCGTAACGTTCGTGTGAGATGGGTTGGCACTATGTAGATTTTGAGGTGATGGCACGATTTTGGCCAAAATGACCCAAATGACTACTTGATGGCTATATCCAAAAGCGTGTACAGCCCAGAGTATTACCCTGATGCTCTATCAAAATGCCAAGCCACTTTTATGAAAGGATAGAAAGAGATGATTGCTTCATCTTATGTCTGCCCAATAATTGCAAAATTAATCAAAGTAGTAGATGTGGTTGACAGATACTTAGATGAGAAAAATAGGATAAACCCATGATTAACCTGCTGGATCTCAGGCTCCCTTTACTGCGCACGGGCAGATTAAAAAGGGGCCATGTCCTACCTAAAGTGGGGCAATATCTACTGCAGACCTGTACAGGTGCAAAATTATATCCTGTTTACTTTCAGATACCCTAGTGATGGTGGGGGAGGGGATGAGTAGTCCTGTACTACATTTTTAAATTTCTTGGCAAGCATAGTATATACTAGACCCATTTACCGGGTTCCATTTTGTGAAAACACCTCCGGTCTACCAAATAAATAATACAAACAGTTTCCCTAAGTTGTTATCATGAACATTATAATGCAATTACATTTTTCCATGCCAAATCTACCCCTGTAGCTGCATTTTCCCATTTTCTGTATAAGAACACCACTGGTATTGTTAGCATTTGAAAGAACCAGCCAGATTTTTCACTTGCAACTGACAATTAGTTCATGGATATTCATGGTTGTAATAATATGTAGGCCTAATACTGATTTCACATACCCTACAAAACATGCTTACTAACATTTATAATTGTGTCAACTGTTTGACATCTATGTTTATTTTTGTCTTTGTTTATTATTCCCAGAACGTGATTTCTTAAGATTTGCCAATTCACTATTTTAAGACTTAAATTGTTGACAGCAACTTCTATACAGCACTCCTGCAAACACTTGTGGTACAAACAGGGGCAAAATAAAATGTTTTACCAGTAAACAGGATACAGGACACAACATTCTTGGCAGAATGAGGCAACTCAAATCCTCTGCTGAAAATATCTTATGCCCGGTCCTTCAAATCTACCTCCAAATCAATATTTTTTTTTAAAATGGGTGCCATAGATTGCTCAAGTATGATTAAATAGGAATGAAAAATCTATTTTGTCAATAGATGGTAATAACAAAACAAATAAACAAATGAAAACCAATGATAGGTGTCTTTGTCTAACATTTGCATGATTTATTATGGTTTTAGCGGTCAGATATGTAAAAATCACAAACTTTAGGTTTTTTCATATTTTTACATTTTGAATTTTAATTTGCAAACCCTACATCTTATTTTCATTTTTCTTGCAGATTATGAAAGCTGTTGTACTTTAACATGATTCCCTCCTGCGTTTTGGAAATGTTCATAACTCAAGAGATTTGATTTTTCCCAAAAGATTATTAAAATCATGGTTTTTGAGAAAAAATGCCCATATCTTCATTATGAATATTTTCTAATGAGACCCACCAGCAGGGAAGGCAATCAAGTAAAAAAAATCAGCTTTCATATCTGCATAACAATGCCAAAGTCTGATGTCGGGGTTGCAAAATTTTACGTATCTGGACAGCTAAAAAACCATCATGAATTGTGCGAACGTTAGACAAAGACATATTTCATTGGATTTCATTTGTTTTATTATAACCATCTATTGACAAAATTGATTTTTCATTCCTATTTGATCACTCTTGAGCCATCTATGGGACCCACCTTAAACATTTAGATTAAAATTGGGCACTCAGAATTCTTGAGTTAAAATAATACCAGTTTTTTTCTAAATCAAATTTGGAAAACAGGTGCAAGAGTATGAACTTAAGGCTAAGGAAAAACACACTTTCACAATTCAGGTCAAGTTTGCCACTCTGAACAATTATTATGTCTCAGGGAGGAGAATGGGCTATCTTTACCAAGATACCACTGGACAAACATGGGTTGTGCACAGGCTTTACAAGCTATCAAACAGTTTAATGACTATAGGTAACTACTATAGTAACTATGTTAGAATCCATACTGATTGGTTAGTAGAATTTTAGTCAGTGGTGTGATCCACAGCTATCAGTATTACCAAACAAAAAAGTAGAAATAACAAGTAGCTGATGTGATGTCCTTTATGCACTGGTAGCAAATTTCTTGAAAAAAAATGAGAGGGTGACCAACTGCTTAGTTAAATTGTGACTGGGTATGATATCTAAGATTTATGGTCATTCTCCAGAGTCAAAAATGATTTGCAAGGTCAAAAATAAACAAACATATTTATTTTGATAATAATAATGAATATAAAGTATATGACAATCTGTTTCAGTGAAAATGCTAAATTTCTTGCTTTAACATGTTTGTAGGCAGAAAAACATTCTCAATCTTTTGCCAGCTTGAAAATCTGGGTGGATGCTTACGTTGACCAGACAGGGGCAGTGCCGGGGGTGGTGGGTGGGTGACTGCCCCTACTAAGAGTTTCAAAATTAAGAAAATACAGCAAGTAACTTGCGAGATCCCCCCCAGCAAGATGGCAGTATGAACATTACCTCAGATGACTTTTGACCTTGGTCCATGACCTTTGACATCATCCACATATGAGGAACCCCTAATGCACCTTAACCCCTAGTACAAGTCTGGTTGAAATTGGGACTTCAACTTTCTTTGAAGACCTGAAACGAAAACCTAACACACACACACACACACATACATACATACAAAGAAAACCTAACCAAACTGGAACACACACATACATACAGACATACAAGCTCTCCCAAAATCCCCCTTCTGCTTTTCAAGCCAGGGGGATAAAAAACAGTGTGGTTTAAAATTAAGGTCTTTAACCTATATGACTAAAACGTGTAATTTTCACCGCCCCTGCAGCCAGATGCATGCTTACATCATCCATTCTCTCCTGTCAAAAAGTAGAAATATTACCCCCTCCACCTCCCACCCTGGGAGTTCAGTCATCTTGGTTGCAATCATCCAAAACTTCAGGAATGATTCCTTGTATGAATTAACAACAGCTTTAAACCAAGGAGGTCTTTTTTCAATTTATTGCAACAAATTTAGCTGGAATCAGTCATGTGGGTTTAGCTTTATTAAATAGGAGTAATTTGCCCCATGTTGGTATAAATTGAGCAATATGCTCCAGCACTTTTCATGAAAACTAAACTGTGCAGGTGTTGGAGATACTCTTCAGTCCTCAATTGGCTGAATTCTCCATTTAACCCAAATATCTTTTTCATAAAGAAAAATCCCCTATGTGAAATTTGTCTCTGTAAATTGATAGCAAATATCACTGAATTTACAAACACTAAGTGAAAATCAAGCCCATGAATGGCATTAGAAAGGAAAAAAAAGAATCATTTTATGGATTAACACCTCTTATGTACAAAAAGGCAGCATTTTATAATACCGCCACAGTGTTGATCGAGATCTCGGATTCACTTGGAGCACAGTAAGTGTTCAACTGGACTTTTCAGAGACAAAATTTAGACTTTTGTAAATAAAGGTCATCCTATCCCCTCCATCTGACTTGCTCCCCCAAAATTTTAAGAAGAGACTAAAATAACTTGTTGTCATTAGGACAAAACCTATAGTCAGAATCATATATAACATCCCTCCCTCAAACCTGTCATAATAGCAAGTTTACAGAACGATATATTGAGATTCATTTTAGGGGACCCACAAAATCCTGTGTTAAAGGAGATCATAAGGGTTGCCAGATCAATTAATCCATTCAAGTTGTCAGGCATTTTAGAACCTGGGAAGGGGCACCCTATTACTTTTGTAAGTATGTCGTGCCCAAGTAATTCAAGAATGGGGCTCCAGAACTGACTTTTGGACTCAAATAGGGGTCTTTGGAAGTGAATTTAGGTCAAATTGGGCCTCTTTGGAACTGATATTTTATGATTCTCAGGCTGCATTCATCAAAATCTGCGGCTTTGGAACTTCAAAATCATGAAAATGATACAACCTAGCGTTAAAACAGGGAAAAAGGTTCTTTTTAGCTCAGATTGGTAAAAATGTGGCTGTATGAAAGTGGACTTAACACCCCCCTAAAATGGTCATTACATTTTTCACCTTTTATTAAAAAAATCAGTAAAACGTGGATGTTTTCACCCTTTTGTGGAATTTGGGGTACAATCGCACCCATCGCACTCCCTGCATTCAGACCTTGTGGCATGTCCCCATAATATAAGGTACAGCGAGTACCCCCACATCCAGAAACACAATTTTAACAACAGAAGTTAACCCTAACACCACTGAATCCTAAAAAAAATACAGCAAGTAAACTTGTGTCATCCCCCTGGCAAGATGGCAGTCTGGAACATGATCTCAGATGACCTTTGACCTTGGTCCATGACCTTTGACATCATCCACACATGAAGGAACCCCTATTGCACCTTCACCACCAACCAAAATCCTGGTGTAAATCGGACCTTAAACTTTTCAAAGGAGACGCGAGAAGAACAAAAACAAAAACCTAACCAAAACGAACAAAACTGGAACACACCCCATCATACACACACATCCGGACATTCGCACCCTCGCAATATCCCCCTCTGCTTTTCAGGCCAGGGGGATAAGAACAGCACTGAGTGAGAAAATGCACTAAATCCTGGATGTAGCGATTGTGTCATCAAATGAAAACATATGGGCACAAAATCACTGACTGTGCCAGTGACACCATTGTAGCATGGTATCTCTGGTCATGGGCTTGGGTCCTTTTCCCAAAGGCTCCTGGTTCAAGCCTGACCAAATTACCCACTTTTCTCCTCCCTTCTCCCACCCCACTACTCCTTCACTCTCTCCCAGGACATAGGCTAGAAACAGATGGGGTTAATTTTAAAAACATTTTAATGATACTGAATATGAAACCATACAGTGTTTTGAATGTTTGAATTCTTTGTGAGCTTTTGTGGACTCCTTAGAGTAAGGTAAACTATGTACTGCAGTCTCAAAGAACCCCCTTGGTCCTGCTATACAGTATAAGCAGACATTAGATATCCCTGATGCCAACCAAACTTATTACTCTTGCTGGACTTTGTCCACTTTACTATGCTTTGGCCTTGGCATGGTTTCCAAAGGAACAAATCACTACAAATTTCAAAGAAATTAAGACCAGACAAGCTATCCCATACAGGCTGCTATTATAATTCTACAACACCTGTTAAGTTGTAATTGAATTACCTTAACCATGCTTATTGTGGGAAAAATACAGTATCCAAAGGGCTTACAGCACACCATGAACTTATTCCCCTGCTGGAGCTTGGTGGTGATGAGGCTCTCTGGGGTGAGGCTCTCTGGGGTATTGACAAAAGGCAGATCAAAGGGATCCATAAGCTGCTACATTGCCATATCAAGATCAGAGAGTTACTTTGGTGAAGTTTATAGACATAAATCACATTAACAAGTGCAATACAGTGAATTGCTCAATTAGCCAATAATTCCCATTTAAAGGTAGCAAAAAAATTGTACTTTTGATTTTAATGGATGCACTGTTACAACATTTGTTATCCCTTCATCTTTAATCCCTTTCTTTGCTTTGCTTCATCTCTCTTTGCTTCACCAACAGACTACAACAACAGTGGCGAAAGTGATCCCTATGGCCGGTATTCACAAAAGCGGGTTAACTTTAATCCAGGGTTAAACAGGGTTTAACCCACGATCATGGGTTAAATTTATGTTATCATCTATGGGATATTTAACCCAGGGTTAAAATTAACACTGGGTTAAAGTTAACCCGCTTTTGTGAATACTGGCCTTTGTGTCTTCTGCCTTAAGGCAGGTGACACACAAAAAAACAGTTCTTTCATACTAGCCACATAGGGTAGAACCTCATTCTTCAAAAATATCAGAAAGGGCATTTAAAATAGTGCCCTCCGAAACCCCACCATTCACCAATGGTTCTTTTTGGGACCACCGTATCTTCTTAAAAGATAATTGTATATATGTGTGTCACTAGTTTAATTTTTTTTTTTGCACTTTTGGCATTACATCCTTCTCAAAGTCACATTTTATTCTATATTTGCTTTTATCTAAATCACACATTCTTCTACATTAATTCTTAATTGTATCTTCATATCTTTTAGTAATACTTTTATTTAGAGAACTTCACAACTACACTGAATATATGCTTCAATAGTCTATTTAATTACAGATATATACTTTTATTATCACAAGCATTTTTTCTATTCTCTCTTACTCCTATATAGAACAGATATCTTTTCTCTCTCCCTCTCTAAACTTTGCAGTTGCTTCACAACCTATACCTTACATTTATCATTACAATAGTATTGGAATTACTTATTTTCTAATATTCTACCCATATTATGTGATTCGGGGCTTTTTTCAGAGCCACACTTAACATAACTTGAATCTCACAAGCCTTGCCTTCATTTCCACACTCCCATATAATTTTCAAGCTAACCTTTGTAATAATATATGGTTAACTTATTTACATCCTTAGTTTATCAATGAATTCAGTCCACACTTATTGTATTTTTACCATACAATATAATACCATATTGTATTTTTCTCTATTTAAAAATGTATTAATAAATTTGTTTACCTTTTCAAATCTGGAGATCCCTTAGATCTCAGGTGAGGTCCATACCCAGTCATGGCTCAATGGTGAATCCAGCAGACCTGCATGTCCTATAATCTGCAGCAGTCCTAATGACAGGTAAACACAGATTGAAAATAGTATGCTCTTAAACAAAACAAAGACAAATTCAAAACAAACATACCATACAAAAAAAAAACACATTAATGTTCACAGCCCTTTTCCTTTCTTTTAAGCTGCACACGTGAGTCATTCTGTCTACCTTTATGCTCATGGGAGTACTATACCTTTAAATGTGCTATGCAAAGACACATGAAAATGTTTAAGGTTTTTGGGGGTTATACAGGGTTAATATTTGGCAAATTGTGTTTCTTATTTGAAGCGGCACTGGCACATTTTCACAATATATGATATTTTTTCAATTTGCTTGCAAATGATTGTCTAGGCCATTGGAAGAATGCAGATATATTTTACACATAAAAATAACATACTTAAAAACAGAGAGGGGCATTAATAAGAGACTAAAGACATTCAGGTATTGTGTAGCCTATCTTTAATCAACAAAAGTGTCTATTACATGACTATTATAGACTTGTATCATTGATACTAAAACCACGGAGGTCACAGACTGGTCAAGCACAGTGGATGCCATGGGAATCAACTCTGGCATGTGTTTTCTCGTGTTAAATGTCATTTCCATCATCTGCTGAATAAAATAACTCTGGAGTCATTTTATTATAAAATCGTTCTGTTTTAAACCCATAAAGGCACTGATTGGGCATGAACTTGCATACTAATGCATTGTTATTCCACACAGTCATAGACCAGGGTTAATTTTCATGGTTGCAATTATTACATACTGGATCAGGTCATCAACTCGATAGCCTCAGTACACCCCAGCCAACATGGCCGGGGTGTTTAATCCCTTGAACACGGCAAGCGACTCCAGTTGCTCAAAGATCAAAATTGGTCAATTTTTGTTTCAAAAAGGTCAAAATTATTAATTTTCCAGGGCATATTCAGAATCAGCATGAAAAATGCATCTAAATTAGTCAAAACAAGCCTAGTCTTTCTGGTATTCTTTTAATGTGGTTTTCCAAATGACATGCAAGCATTTGGGACGTCAACTATAAAGCCACTGACTTATGTGCTATAACACATACAGAATTGGCTTGTGTCGATAGGGTTATGCTTCTTTTTTTTTTAAAGATGTATTTTCTTTGTATTTGACTTTTGTCTTATTGTCTTATTCTTGGTCATGCTTTACATTTGAAAATCCTTAAAAAAATACCAGTGAATAACCGGGTAATGTCCGATGTCCAAACAGAAACACTATGGGTCCAATTTGGAAATCAGAAAGTAGGCTTTCAGGTGAATAGAACTCTGACACTGATCCTGTATCTTAAATATAATGTTTTAGCAAGTGCAATGTTCTACAGTTATACACAAGGGGGCCAAGGTCAATCTTTCTGTCTTCCTCAAATAAGATGCATATTTCCCCCAAAAATCTGAAAATCATGTTTTTTAGGATGTAAAGTTTTATTGGAGGAAAGCACCATGGGAAATTGGTTCTTGGTAACCATGGTAATCATTGAGGTCTCTATTTGATGAGCTGACGAAAGGTGATGGTTGTACAGGGTGCAAAGCAAGGGATACCTGTGTGTCTATTCAATTTGGATGATGTGGGTTGATTGTTTTTTATTACCACCCTGAACTACCAAAGGATAATTCCAATTAACCCAATTTTTTTTTGTGTGAAACTGTTCTGTACTTTCTGCTAACAAGGCTGACTAACATGAATTAGGAAAACAGGTTTTTAAGATGTACCTGGGCAATGACTATTTAGTTTTACTTCTGCAAGGAAAGTAATAAATAATAAGCATTTGGTAATGGAAATTGTTTTCACAAAATATATACTTTTAATTTGATTGTTTGATAAATTCAAAGTATCATATTATAATTTTCAATTAGCTTATAATTTTGTTCTAATCATTTATTTATTAAGATTGATTTTATTGGGTTTGAAACAATAACAACAACAACATTCTGATGGAATAACAAATTAAGGAAATGCAAGTATCAGTAGTCCAGTCATGTTTTAACTATTTTATAAACGCTTTTCTCCCATTTTGTGTTTCCTGTTAGGAAAGCAGATCATATTATAACTCTGACATTAAAAGTGCATTACATAATTCTTCTTGTTTCAAGTAAGGTAATAGCCTTGACAAAAATTATTTCTCAACTTTCAGTTGATTCAGTTGTGTTATTTGGTAAAGTAGAAACAACTGTTTGCTATTTAAAGTGAAATGGCAGGCTAATATAATTTGCGCTTCAACATATTATAAATACATTTTTGTTTCAAATGAATGTCTTTCAGTCAGAAAAATGACACTATATTATTGATATCAAAGTAAAACGTTTATAATATCTTCCGTATGATTGCAGCCATTTTGATTGGCCCACGAGAAAAATTGAAATCATGATGGTATATAGTACATAGTGTGTCTTGAAATAAGTAGCCAGTGAAAGATTAGTAAATGCCATAACCAAACCATTTCAGCTATATTCTGTTCAAGAATCCACCCCAGTTTTTAATCGATCGTTACTGCTTTTCTACTGGACACACTATATAATCCGATTTTCTGACCAGGAGTACCCTAGACATTCCTTAGACAACTGTTTTTATCTATTGACTTACAAAGTCATACAACGTCACCAATGCCGAGCGACGTCACCAATGCCGAACATGGCGACCTCCATGGGCAACATTTATCAGTTAATTCTGCTAATAAGGCAATCAGTATTGCAGTAATATATTATTTCTTTCAGACGCAGCAAGACGTCTTTTAAAACATAATTAAATTAAAAATTAGCATGTCAGTACACTTTCAGCTTTGGTGTTGTATTTCCTGCCAATTACAGATTATTTATTACAAAAAATTATCCAAAACTGTCTTCAAAAATCTGTAAGATTATGCCCACATATCCTTTGGGAGGTCTATAGTCTTATTATAATTTTTTTTTGCAAGGGCTGCTAAAAAAACCAGGTTTGTACCACTAACACTGTTCTTGTTTCTAGCCTCCTGGGAGGAAGGGAAGGTGTAAAGGGATAAAAGCTAAAGAAGATTGGACATCTTGGGTGGGATTCAAACCAGCGACCCCCGGCACACCACTCCCGTGCCCATATGCGTGTTCATACGATGACGTCATCCAGGGCAGTACGCATGATTTATTTTAAGGGAGTGCAGAACTTTGAAAAAGTGGACCTTTTTTCCGAAAAAGTGGACTTTTATGGTAAAAGTGGACCTAACCCCCGTAAGATGGTCCTTTTTTGGACTTTTTGAACATTTCACCACCAAAAAGTGGGCTTTCTTATCAATATTTCTCTAAATTTTGGATCTTTTTATCAAAAAAATAATAACAAAGTGGACCTTTTGCCCCTTTTGTGGAATTTGGGGGGTGCAACTACTCTCTTACACGGCATGTGGAAAAATGTTTTAATATGTCTGAAAATGCACCAATTAAGCATTATAATTATATTAAGTGATGTAATTTTGTGATTGGTATGGTACCCTGGCATGTTTTCTCAAATTAAATGGCATTTGGAACAGCAAATTTGAGGCAATTTACTCCACACTCATTAATTTGACATTGCTTTGTTCAGTACCAGCAGTACTGATATATCGATCATTCTTATTCAGTGGGTGGGG
>JAMKCH010042080.1:0-13358 GCA_023653785.1 Ophioderma brevispina
AGTTCAACCTAGGCTGCATGGTTTGAGCCGTACAGGAACACTCCAATTAGTTTCCCAATTTAACATTAGTAATTCGCCAGGAAATTTATCACACAGATTGATAAAATTATTTTCATTTAAATTCCTTAATAAATAGGAGACCAGCCTCACAACCTAAAATGGTTGTTACTAATGAATGAAATAATTTAAGCTACACTGAAACAGAGTTGTGATATAAATTATCTCTGATTTTGAAGTAGGCTTTAGAGGCCTTTCTTGAAGTTTAATTAAAGCCTTTGTGAAAGACCCAGCAGGAGTAAACCCAATACCAACGGTAGCAGTATTCACAGAACTCAAGGAGAATGGTTACCATTGAAAATCAAACTGCGATAAACCATACAACTTTTTTACAAATCATGCATTAGATTAATCAATATTAACAATAATTTCCAACGCTTACAGTATTATATAATTTATCCAGTTGCACATTGAAGACATTAGCACTTAAATTAAAATTAACTCATCAGCATACAAAAGGCACAGTTTAAATATACATTATTAAGCTTAACAGGATCACATTCAGCATCAAAAATATCAGGAAGATCACAAAGATAAATATTGAAAAGTAATGGACTCAAAATACAAACCTGGTTTCACACCAACAGATGTATTAAAGTAATTTGTAACCTTGTCGTTACATTTAACAGCGAATGGATACAGTTTCATACATGACTTTTAATTAAAAAATCTTACAATCAAGACCCTTTTGACATAATTTATATAATAAAGCCTTTCGCCAGACAAGTATAAAAGGCTGCAGAGAAATAACAAAACACACATACAAATAAGATTTACTAGCTTTGTGAATAATATCTATCACGTGTTAAGAGGCCAGAACATGGTCAATTGTACGTGATTCCTTCGAAAACCAATCTGTTGGCGAGGAAACCATATGTTGTATCTGTAAAAGTAAACTAAACGATTATGCAGAATTAAACAAAATAATTTACATAAATTAGCTAGAAACAGCAATGCCCGATCTTGTATTTTTTGGCAGATTCTTATCTCCTTCTTGTGGATTACTGTCAAAATACTACCCCTCCAAGAAGAAGGAAATTGACCAGACAGTAAATTGAATTGATAACTTGGTCAAAGCAGGTGCAAGGACATTAATCCCGCCCCTAAGCATTTCATTAGGAATGCCATCAGGTCCAGGTGATTTCTTATTTTTCAGTGAAGCCCAGCCTTACTAACCTCATTCAAACAGATATGGCCTAGTCAAGTCATGATTTTCTGACTTATGATTATCCCAAAATTGATGAATCAAGTCATTAAATGTACCATCACTTTGAGGAAGAGATCGTTATAAGTATTGAAAAATGCCCCACCATTGTTTTGCTGAAATTGGATTATTATCAGAGTGCTTATGGAATGCACATAGGTCTATGTAAATATCCAAAAAGCTTTTGGATTATTTTGCTCGAAACATATTCCCAACATATCAAAAACAATTACCCTAAAACCATTTTTTTAACATTAAGAACTCATCAGTGAAAATGTAAAAGAAATGGCAAACTTCTGGTTATATGCTCTGCTACAATATAATATAAAGAATTATGAAATGTGCTTGTGATTATTGTGCTTATTATCATTATTATTGTGAAATGGTCATGGCTTACATAGATACGGGAAGGAAAATAACACATTTTTGTGGGAAAAGACTGAAGCTACCAATATTCCCATACCCACAATAAGGACATACAGTTTTATACTAAAATATTCATTTTCAATTTCTCTTGCATTTTTATTATATCTCAATTAGGACTTTTTGGGAATATGTCCCAAGTAATGTTCAAAGTGTTTTTGTTCTTTCTGTTATTACTAGACCAAATTACAGGAAATCAGTCATTATTGATTACTTAGTCACCCTCCACTGCAGAGGAACTGAATGAAGACCTCAATCTTATTCACAGTTTGATATCTGTCCTTTTGTATTCCAAGTCAAAAAATTAGAAAATAATATTCATTTACCGCATTTGTACCAATCCGTTTTTGATACAAACATTCGTGTGTAACCTTCTTCTCTTCTTCTTGCGTAGGAGGCAGCACGCTAAATAGTTTGTAAGCGTTGGAGCCAACTTCATGTTGATTGGTTGGGGTTTGAGAATCTGTGTCCACCGGCGGGCGAAAGGTAAGGCACTCAATGAGAATGTCATCCGCAGTCTGTGATGGAGGCCACATTGGCAGGGTTGCGCGATGGCAGCAGCCCCAATCGGTGCATATTGCTATTGAAGCGACCGATTCCTGTGCGGTTTAAGGTGACCCATTCCTTGCGTGGGAGATTGCTGCCATTTGGTAGTTCTGTCTTAGGTGTAATAGAGAGTTGATCTGGTCTTGGGGTATCTAGCCAGGCAGTATTCCATGTCTGTAAGATGTTGAAAGGGGAACTGGAGAGTTTAGCAGCGTGACGACAGAAAGGTCGTCGAGAGCGCATTCTCTGTCTACCGAGTTGGTGTGATTCTTTGACAGTGTTATGCAGCAGGTGCTTGTTGTTCAGCAGGTCCTTATTCACTAGTTTCTCTCCGAAGTACTGCAGGTGTAACCTTGATGACACAAACCTAAATTCAACACACCTTTTTATTTAAAAATGTTAATATATTAGATTTATATTTCAATGTATTCTGATTTGATTTGTTTAATCTAAACTTGGATTTGTTCCTGATAGCAATCCAATTAGCACCGAACCTGGGGGCTTGAGAACTGAATTTTTGCCTAAAGTAGGGTCTCTGGGAACAGATATTTTAATCAATTCCATGGCCAGTGCCCCTACCCACTACATTACGCGGAAGATCGAGTCACTCGATGGTCCTGTCCGGTCACTCAGTACGAAGTGTTTAATTGTATATACCGGGTGTCTCAAAAAAAGAGAACCCTTAAAACGCCCTCTATTTCACGAAGAGAAAAAATAAACCATACAAATTAATATACATCTGAAAAGTGCATTTCATTAGGTTTCCGATACCGCAAAAATCTTTCCAAAAGGACACATATTAACCGAGTTATGGGCAATTGAAAATTTGCAGCACTTTTTCATTTTATCCATGGATTGTTGCTGTTTTACTTGTCTTCAGACAATACACATTCTCCAAGCATGCTTCCAAAGCCAGCGGTTATTCTGTGACGAAATTCTGGCAAGTTTGCTGGTGGTCCCTGTGCATAGGGGCGAAGTCTAGTGGAGACAAATCTGGGGATCTCGGCGGCCATAGGCCGGCATGTCCCGTTCCAATAACACGGTGTGTGAAAGATTCTTGCAAACGATTTCTGACTGCGACGTTTCAATGAAATGTTGCCCCATCTTGGAAGTACACTGATTGCGCCATTATTTTGAAGTCTAAAGATGCGTTGCAGCTTTGAAGCAATGTGTTGGTTAATGATTCCAAGGTAACTCTGTCCATTAAGATTGCCTTGGATGAACAACCATTGCAGCAAAGACCATTACTTTGTGTCTATCATTTGTCATAAACGAAGTCTCATGGTGGGTTGCCGTCGAGTGGCCACCGAGATCCAGATCCCCAGATTTGACTCCGCTAGACTTCGCCTTAATTGTGTTTTTAACCATATCCCTCTTTTATAACTCTTTTAAAGCTCTTTTATAACAGCGGCAAGAGTGTGATTGCCATCAATTTTTTGTATTAAAGAAACAGTCCTCAGCTTAATCTTTTCAAATGGGCATATTTTTGATAGAAAGCTTTATACCAGTGCAAAAATCAGAATTTTCGCATTTTTTAGGGACACGTCCTATTTGAAATCTCTTGTTGCACTTTTAACTACAACTAATACAGTGATTTCAAATTCCCCGGCTATCACAAAACATAGGGAAATTGCCCCATTTTCAATCGAAATACAGAACAAAGCATTGGCGTAGTTAGGATTTTCATATTGGGGGGGGCAGTGTCGCATCTCAACCGACAGAAAATGGGTAGGGTCCAGGGGCCCGCCTTAGGGCCCCTGTTGGGGTCCAGGGGCGAAGCCCCGGACGGGGACGAGGGGGCGAAGCCCCCTGAAAATTTTTTTGTTTTATATGCTTTAAATGTCTAATTTTTGTACGATTTTGTAAAATTTACTTGTCGCACGCTGTCCATTGAACTTTAAACCTATACTTTGCCGACAATCCGGCCTGCAAGTGCCATGACCTGAATTTTTCAAGTGAACCGACGGGCTCATCTCAACCGACGAAATCAATTATTGGGGGGCCGCCCCCCCCCCGCCCCCCTCTGGCTACGCCACTGGAACAAAGTATATTGAACAATAGTGATCATTATACTTTGTTCTGTATAATAAACAATGGTGGTCATTTTGAAATTCACGATGGCGGCTAAACCAAAATTGCTATTAAATCACACTTTGCTTTTAATGGAAAAGCAAACATATATATTGCCACCATTTTTAATCTTCTGTGTCGTTCACAAGCCAAAATACAGGACAATGGGTAAAGAACAATAGCGGTGATTTTGAAATTCAAGATGCCGGCTAAACCAAAATAGCTACAACTAATAGAATAATTTTAATGGAATCTCCGGTATTACAAACATAGACATTGCCACCATTTGTATTCTTCTACGTTGCTCCCAAGCCGAGATGTTATGAAAAATGACGGGAATTTTGAAGATGCCATTAAAAATGGCACCTTATATTTTTGAAATCAGCACCCCAAATTGACAAAAATAAAATCCATTTGGTACGAAAATACAGCTTGACCAAAATATGACATAGCGAACTGTACCGTGTGTCTAAAAAAGGACAAAAACGAGAGAGTCCATAACTTCAAAAATAATGAAAATCATTTTTATTGAGTTCAAGTAACTGGTAAATGTGAATTACCTGACCTTGTTGGCAAATATTTGAGATGAATCAATTGATAACCTGCGATAATGTAAACATATGGTAAACCATTTTTACCGACTTGGATGAGAACCACAACCTTTGAAAACTCCTGCAATTGAACACTACCGCTATCCTTTCACCTTAGCTCTTCCTCCTCCTACCACTTCCTTCCATCAAACAATTAGGAGTGAATCTGAAGCACATTTTACATTGATCATATCACATTACATCACAGGAAGCCGATGGTTTTTCGCTCATTCAAGAATTCCAAGATTTTTTTGTTCAGGGACTGCAGTCAGCCATCGAATTAAAATAACAAACATTGTTTTTGTTTGCTTGAGAAATAAAAACTTATGATGTTAACAAAGGAATATTAATTGGAATTATTTTCATAATATACCAATTGATTTACTCAGAGATCACCATCATCATTACATACCGATACACATCGGAGTAAACAACCCAGATCCCCTCCTCCTTCCATTTAGAACTTGACGACACTTGGCATGTGGTAGCATATTTGCAAATATGGGCACATTGCAAGCTCATCAAGAATTTAGTTGAAGATTCCAAAGAGCAGAGTGCCGAAATTAAAACCAAAATCAAAATAGCTAATCCAAATTTGGAACTAATTTGGCTCCAAACACAAGTCATAAACAAATGTACTCGGCATGTTTCAAGACTTGGATTCAGAAATGCATTCATTCAACACACACGTAATTTTAACGGTTTGTCACATAGATTTGTAAAAACGGGGTCTGACATGCCTTACTTCAACTCTGCATATCTCAAAAACCTAATTTCGGATCAATCTGAAATAATCACAAAACAAGGCCACCTAAATGCCCCTTCTAGTCAAAAGAAATTAGGAAGAATTTTTTTGTTCTCGTAAAAGATATTTTTGACTCCATTTTTGGGACACACGGTACTATATAATTTATGAAACCCAGAACTAAGGCCTTGGTAGAGAGCATGGTATCCTCATAGTATTTATGTTGTATAGGAGGAATTGGTGTTCTCGGCAATTCCATTTAGTGTTAATGCTCCCAGAAAACAAACATGCGAAAATGAGGTCCCCCAAAGAATCACATCAGCCCCCCCCCCTAGAACCATAATGCCACATTGCTAATTACTATAATGTACATCCCTTCAAAATCCCTTCAAAAAGGAACTCCGCTCAGCTCAGAAAAATTACATTCATGATACTATGTTTGATAACCTGCAAAATAATTCCAAAATCTTTTGGAAATTGTGAAGTCCCAAAGGGAGGATAATACAGTATTCTACCCCTAAATATCACGAGATTGCCAGATGATAGTCAAACGAAAGCGGCCATTATTGAACAGCTATTTTAAATCAGTGTATACAAAAGAGGATATCATCAATATTCCTAGCCAGGAGGAACTCAAGTTGAAATTATAGCCACTTATATCCCTGTAAATGGTGTCCAGAAGAGGATTTAAACACTAACAAGGCTGCTGCCCCAGACCGATACCATCCATGATATTAAAGAATGTGCCGTTTAAATTGGCACCTATTTTAACAGCTATCTTCACCCCATCCCTCGAACTGGTGACCTACCTAAAGACGGCTCTTATCACATAGTTCACCAATAATTTAAAAAGGGGATGCGCAGTCTGCGTCAAATTATAGACCCGTATCCCTTACGTGCCAATTTGCTGTAAGACATTGAACATCTCCTAGCTATCACTCAATAACACTTTGACCAAGCGCCATCATGGCCTTACGAGGCGCACTGGTCTTCCCAAAAAGAGGTTGATACCCAGTTATGGGTCTTCCAAACAGATGACATTGCCAATCAATGGACAAAGGCCGCCAGGTGAACGCTATACTGGTACACTTTTCAAAGCTTTTGATAGAGTACCACACACCACGCCTCCTCAAAATTCCATCATGTACGGTTGGGTTGGAGGTAAAAACATTCTCGCTGGATTGAAAGCTTTAACACAGATGAAACATTTGTTATCTTTTATGAGTGCAGTCATCGGCAGTCGACGTAAACTCTAGTGTTCCGTAAGGCACTGTCATCGTCCACGGTGTTTTTTTTTCGTCGCTTTATAAACGACATGCCTGATCTCTTGAGTGAGATGACGCAGTCCCGTCGCCATGGGGGTGTGGGGGTAGGACACCCCCCCCCCGATCCCAAAAGAGAATAAAGAAAAGGGAAGAGAGAAGAGAAGGAAAAGAGAAAGAGAAAAGAAAGAGGAAAGAGAAGAGAACAAGAAGGAGAGAAAGGGGAAGTAAGAATGAACCAAAGGAGAACGAAGCAGACCATGATTGAACTCCAGACTTACATAAATCCAATTATCACAAATATTGGCTTCCCCTCAACTCAATTAGTTTTGTTCCAATCCTAACCAACGGTAATCATGAATTGTTATGTCCAAAAATACTTGTGTGATCAAAATTGTAAATTAAATTTGAGAAAACTGAGGGGAGTCATGTGCCATTCCCCAAGTTTGGTCTACATAAGGGGAATTTTCTGTCGGGAGCTGTCGGAGTCAAGAAAAAATAGTGCAAGGCTATAAAATGGAGCGTGCCCACTGATAGGGAAGTAGTGCGAGGTGAGGTGGGTGTTGAGGAGAGGAAGCAGCAGTAGGAACAAGATGAAGTGGAGAGGACCATGCGGCGGGGGGGAGGTGAGGGAACGGTAGATGACAGGCGAGGAAAGGACGGAGTTGGGGGAGGTGACCTCGCGCCTGGGACGTCAATGAGAGGATGAGGGGGACGGTGGGATTGAAGACTTCATGCCAGGCTGAAAGGTTGTCTGGCGGGTAGACAGGGTGGATCCGATGCGCGTAGCAAGTGATAGGTTTTCAGTTAGGCGGATGCACCGCTCAAAGAGGAATGAGCAACAAGTGAGAAATGACGGAGAAGGGGGTAGCAGGGGTAGTGCAGATGATGAAATGGGGAAGGGAG
The DNA here is from genome assembly GCA_023653785.1 of Ophioderma brevispina. Taxonomy (NCBI): domain Eukaryota; kingdom Metazoa; phylum Echinodermata; class Ophiuroidea; order Amphilepidida; family Ophiodermatidae; genus Ophioderma; species Ophioderma brevispina. The sequence goes on from JAMKCH010042080.1 coordinate 7,804, forward strand.
TGGCGCACAGGAAAGTCAACGACACGTTTGGAGCAGGAGAAGAGGGCTTTTTGAGCCTATTGGCTTAGCTGCAAGGCGTGAAACGCCTGGTTACGTCGCTGAGCGTGTAAGGGATCGATTCCCTAGCCCCCAGCACCATAAACTATAGGCCTACTGGGCTGAAAATTTGAATTAAACTAATACTGAATCCCGTCAAAAAAGACTTTTTCTTAATAGCTAAAGCCAAGAGCTTCCGGGGCTCCGCCCCCTGGACCTCCGGCAGGGGCTCCTGCTCATGCACCTCATCCGTAAAGACATTGGCGCAAGCTATAATGTGTATAGTTTTCCCTTCGGCGGTACAGCTTATACTCCCGTATCAGTGAGGCAAGGTATAACCAGTCTTTTCTTTGAATTGGTTACGCATTTACCCCTCAAAAGTGGTTATCTTGAAGGTTCTGAACTTCTGAAAGCTGAAATCCAAGAGCTTCCGGGCTTCGCACGGATTAGTAGTAAGCCGTTCAAACGGAATTTAACTAAATATCGTTTCAAACGTTTAAGTAATCCGTTAAACGAATTACTAATTGTTCACATCGGATGATTAATCCGTTAAACGATAGTAATCCGTTCAAACGGACAAGTAATCCGTTCAAACGATTTACTAAATCGTTCAAACGGATTAGTAATCCCGTTCAACAAATTACTAAAATCGTTCAAACGATTAGTAATCCGTTCAAACGATTACTAAATCGTTCAACGTATTGCAATCCGTTCAAACGAATTACTAAATGGTTCAAACGAATTACTAAATACGTTTTCAAACGGATTAGTAATCCATTAAACGGATTAGTAAATCCGTTCAAACGAATAACAAATTGATCAAACGAATTACTAATCGTTCAAACGGATGAGTAATCCGTTCAAACGATACTACATCGTTCAAATGGATTAGTCAATCCGTTTTTTAAACGATCAGTTAATCGGTTCAAACGAATTGCTAAATCGTTCAAACGGACAGTAATCCGTTTAAACGGATTAGTAACCCGTTCAAACGAATTACTAATCGTTCAAATGGATTAGTAATCCGTTCAAAACGAATTACTAAACCGTCAAACGATTAGTAAGCCGTTCAAACGAATTACTATTTGTTCAAACGAATTACAAAATCCGTTTCAAACGGATTAGTATTGACGACTTACCTGTCGAGTTAGTAAATTTACGCACCTTTAATGGACGAGATAATGATTACTTACACGTGTTCTATTGGGGGGACATGTACAATGGATCAAGCTCAATGGTACAGGGACATGGGTCAAGAACAGCGGGACAGGGACAATGGCGTTCATACCGCAAGGGCCAGGGATGGGTCAGTATGGTGTCTGAACGGGGAACCATGACACGGGGTTCAAGAAGAAAGGGACAGGCCAATGGGGTCAAGAACTCTGGGAGAAAAGGGGACCATGGGTCAATCGGGTCAGAAATTGGACAGAGACAGATGGTTGTCAAGATTGGAAACCAAGAACAATGGGATCCAGACCGGTGGAGAACATGGAGTCATGAAAATTGGGAAAGGAACATGGGGCGATGAAAAATTGGACAGGACACTTGGTTTACTGGGGTCAAACCAATGAAGTACAGGGACAATGGGAATCAAAACAATAGGACACGGGTCTAGGGTCAACATAATTAGAACTGGACAATGGGGTCAAGAACAGTGACAGGGACAATGGGTCCTGCACAACGGGACATGGACAAAAGGGTCATGAACAATGGGCATGTATAATGGGTTCATGTACATTTGGTCATTAACAAAATAGCAAGAACGGGGACAGGGACAAGGTGTCATTAACAATGAGAGGACAGACAATGGGTAATGAACAATTAGAGGACAGGGACAATGGGTCAATAAGGGGAAGACCAGTGACAATGGGTTTCAAGAACAAGGAGCATTGGGGGGGGGGGTGGGGAGGGGGGGGGGACCAATGGGTCAAAAACATGGGCAATAGGGTCATGAATATTAGGGGACAGGGACAATTGGTGTCAATAAGTGGAACAGGACATGTTGTCATGTGTTGAAGAATTGAGAGGCAGGGAAAATGGGTCAAGAACAATGGGGACAGGGAAATGTGCATGATGAGGGACGGGAAAATGGGGCATGAACAATTGGGACAGGCCCATTGGGTATTAATAAGGATGGACAGGATAATGGGTCAATAACAGTTTGGGTCAGGGACCATTGAGTTCCCATGAAATTGAGACAGGACAATAGGTCATGAAGCATTGGGGAGGGAAATGGGGTCAATAGTGTCAAGAACTTTAGAACATGGCCAATGGGTCAATGAGGTCATGGACAATAGGGAACAGACACAATGGAATAATAACAGAGGAATGCTGGGACAATTGGTGCAAGAACTGGGACAACATGGGGTCATGACCAATTTTGGTAATTACAATTGGGGTTAAGGTCATACAAGAAGGACGGGACATAAGTCCAATTTGTAAATAACAATGAAAGGGACAAGACAATGGGTCAGTCAATAAAAGGGGGACATGCTAAACTGAGTTTAGAACATAATGACATTGACAATGGGGCATCCATCCATGGGTGAGAACGGACGCAGAGACATGGACAATGTGGACAGGGACATGGGGTCCAGCGGTCGAGAACGGGGGACTGGAGCCATGTCCACCCCCTTCTTGACCTCATTAACCCCATTATGAAATAATTCGGGTTTAGCTTGGATTCCGAGTCACAGTGGTATTCAAGGCAATTGATGCAAAGGTTGATGTATTGGCTGAAAGAAGAAGCCCTTAAATGATATAACAAATATTGAGATCCCTTTACAGATTTTAATTAAGGCTCAGTAAATGGCTACATCAGAAATAGGTGGCAAGGTGGCAAATGATGTGGGATTCATTTCTAATAAATAAATGATGCTTTCAACCGACTGTTGGAGACAGCTGCTGGCAGTTCGGGTCTGAGTTGGACGAAGGGACGAGATGGTATTAGAGCAATGTAAAAATTGGTCATACTATATGACCCATGGTTATTTTGCTTCGAGGTGAGCTAATCCCTCGGTGTGGTTACCTTGATTGTGCTCTTTTCTGTTAAGCATGTGTTGCTTGAGTGCATTGATTATGCGCTTATTCGTAAAAAAGATTATAGCGTCCCATATTGCAAACATTATTTCATGATATTAGGCCTCTTCAGTGATAAATTTCCTTAAGGGGGCTGATTTGTTTAAATATGGCTAATTTAAAAAAAGTACTGTGGTGTTATATTTTATAAAAGGTTTACAGAATTTATTGTGGTGTAATGTGATTTATAACTTGGGTTTGTCATGTTTTTTTTTAACCTGGACCGACCGATATGACACAATAGTGTTGAGTTGTCGTTAATTAATACTCACTTAATACTCAACTTATGACACACTATTTTACCATGAGTATCGCTTCACTGTATCAACTCTGGTTTCATTGTTACTTATTTATCCGACCATTTCCCTGTATTTCTCAATTCAACAAACCTTTAGCCAATAACATACCACCACCTCACATACCTCAAAGTCGCGTCAATTTAAATCCATAATATCAAAGGCTTAACTAATGCACTTCTTTAATAGATTGGCAACATATTATAAATTCGACCCGACCGGATATGGGCCCATATTCTTTCATCTCAAAGTTTACATAGCTCATGGATATCCGACTGTCTCAATTTAAAACTAAACTAATTTCAAACGTAACTTTCACCTAAAACCCATGGGTTTACCAAGGTCGACTTAATCACTTCACCTAAAGATAAACTTTATAAATTTTACATCTCAAAACCGACTTTCTGAAAACAAAATTAAATATACTACTTACAGTAATCATCTTAATTCTCTTTTTCGGCTGAGAAAAAAGTCTTACATCACTAATAAAATTGAAACTAATAAAAACAAAACAACAAAGGTGGCATAGCCTAATCAATTGTTAGGCCGCAATCGGAAGAACCAAGCTACCGGGATTTTTCATCCTTGTTAAGGATGGCAACAAGATCGTCACGACGAGAAAATAGCCGAGAACTACTAATTTTTTTGCTAATATCGGTAAAGTCCTCGCGGAAAAAAGTATCTGATCTAAGATTTCAAGCCTCCATTATCAGCTTATAATAATCCCAATAGTTTATTCCTTACCCCAACAACTGCTGATGAAATAATCCAGGAGTGCAATGGTTTTGGTGTGTATAATAATTATAATAGGGCTGTTTTGATATTAGAGTGTATCGTGCGCATGGCTAACAGAGCGCATAGCTTCTGTAGCCATGGCCGTATGTTTGATAGAGATTACTTTTGCAGGGGAAAGTTTTGGAGTTTTGAGTTATGCACAGGTTAATTTAACAGAAGCATATTGATGTGAACTTCATATTTTTTCTTAATTTATCATGAATATTACTAAGAACTTTTGAACAAAGGTTTAAGAGATGAGTTTTTAATGTCAGCGGGGACCGAGACTGCCATAGTCAATGCATGTAGGCAGTTTCAACAAATTACCGTTTGGAAAGCACCAATGCCCAAAGCGAGTCAGATCGTGTCCTACCCTCCCTGCACAGAACCACATTATAGTCTCACATCTTGATCAAATTATGCTGTGACAACAGAGATACAGTATGCTTGCTGCTTTGCCGTATTGTAAGTTAAAACGTAACGAATGAATAGTTTGGTGTCATGTGTCAGATACCAGGTCACGTGTCAGGTATCAGATATCAGTTTTGCTCTCGGGGGCGACCGATATATATAATCCGACTATGTTAAATCAAGGTCTTTACATGACCCTCTGCCCAAAGTGCTATTATTTTTTTTCCAAAAGATAAAAAAATTAAAAAAATTAAAAAAATTACCTTTTCCCTACTGGATCAAACCGACGTAGATGATTATAACGTTGTTTTTTTCTCAATGTAGGGATACGTACGTCATTTTTACCTAATGGTCCCCCGAAGCAACATAAATAAACAATCAAATGCCGTGACGTCATCAAATCTTTATTTTTTTTCCAAAATTGTCGCTGTATTCCCATCATAATTCCTTTTTAAGATTCCACATCTGGTATATTGTTCTTTAAATAATTATATTCAATTGTCCCCGCATGAAAAAGATGGGTCCATAGTCTACAAACTGAAAAACATAGTCAGCGGCTAAATACCCTTACCGTGGACTGATGGCAGACGATCCCTTGTTAGTTTCAGCAGGCTTACAGCCATTGCGCGCGGCTGCGGTGGTATGCGTCGAGCTAACATCTAGCGTTGAAGAACAGTTACAGTAGTGGTTCTGAGGACCTCACACTATTTTACTTAAACAGATCATCAATCCTATCAGTGAAGTCACGCCCATAATTTAATCTTTCCCTTTCAACGGGTACTGTTCCATCGCTACTTAAAGTAGCTACTGTTATCCCCATTTTTAAAGCTGGAGATAGCACGGCTTCACTAACTACAGGCCTATCTCTATTTTACCAGCTATATCCAAGCTACTTGAAATATTTCTATGCTCTAATTTTTAATTTTATCGAATATCACACACATTCTAACTCCAATATGC
>JAMKCH010042081.1:0-72064 GCA_023653785.1 Ophioderma brevispina
AGGGCTTGCAGAATGACCCCTTAAAACCACAATCAGTGATTCACCCGGTAGAGACAAAATATTTGAAATTTGCAGAAATAGTTTAAGAGTGAAGGATAAGTATGTAAAATTCTCGTTATTTTTTACAACCGAAAAATGGACACAAAAGCGAACAGCAGTGTTCAAAGATATGAATTTCAATTGAATTACATGTTGTAGTTAGTGTCCATATGGACAGCAATGACTAAGATATCCAATTTTGTCCTTATTAGGTTCCTTTGGTCTTCGCAATTTTGGGATGTGTTAGGATACCCATATTTGTTACAGACATGCACAAACCAGATTTTTGATAATTTGTTCGATTTTCTGATTAAGCAAATCACTGATAGTGCCCTTAAATTTGTGGCTAAAGCATACATCCACCTTTTCAGGCATGAGAATTAGTTGGAAACTTGAAAAAAGAGGGAGAAAGTGTAAAAAAGAGAAAAATACATTGGTCCTCGGACCGCTTGTGTCGCCTGCCGTCGCGGTTTGTGAATGATAGGCCTAACATCACCATGTGACTTTGGACCTCACAAACAAATGAGGGTTTGCATGTAAACTCCATAAGGCGTATGAAAGTCGATGTTATGTTTCCCGTAACCCGCCCGCGTTATGATTTTCTGCCCGCATTTGAGATACTGAAATCCCTAAAAAGTTCATTATTTTGTATTTTAAAGAAAATATCAAGTTTTCTTCTTGTGATCACATCTTGTGAATGTGATTTTAGTAGATTTTAAATCAAAGAACAGTTGCAAAATCATTTTTAAATGTAGGGTGGTGGTTTGACACAATATTTTACTATTAGAGCATGCTGAAGGTTGGTGAAATGGCTGTTTCTTCAAAATTACAAATAATGAATAATGAAAAATGAAATAGTTGCCTCATTCTGATTTGGAAAAAATGTTACGGGAAACATAACATTGACTTTCATTGGCCTAAACTAAGTTTGGTTCCAATTGAACTTCAACTTTTCAAATTAGGTCAATTTTACATTTTCAGCCTATTTTACAACTTGACCTCACATGACCTTTGACCTCGGTATGTGACCTTTGACCTCATCAACAAATGAGGGATTGCATGTTACACCTGTGACCCAAGTTTGGTTTAAATCCATCAAAGTATGTGGATATTACAGGCAAATGTTAACCCCTTTTCCCAACAACAGACAACAACTACAGTGGACAAAGTGATCCTTATGTGTCTTCCTGACTTAGGGCAGGCAACACAAAAACTGAACCAAAAAAGGAGGAATTCTTCCAAAAGGAGGAAACTTTCTTTTGCAATTCCCTTTATGACATGTTAACAACATGGTCTTCATTAGATAGGTGCTAGTAATTCACACACAACTCTGAGAAATGTGATTTTTGACCTCCTTATGTTCATCATGCTTAAAGTGACAGGAGGAGATTTTTTAGGATACAAATTTCTCTCAAATTTCACTGGATCGGTTATAGACCACCTACCGAGAACATTTCGAAGGTTTATTGGACAAACAGGTGCAAAAGAAAAGAGAACTTGCCTGCTATTGTAATCGTTCCCCATAGAAAACCATGCTTTGACTTTCTGTCGTGCATGACAGAAACTACTAAATCATCATCTTATTACATAAAGACGGCGTATTCGGCTTATTCACTTCAGGTGTGATCTGATACATTGGTAAGCATTCCAAATATGTAAAAAAACCAGGGTTCAAGAAAAATTGGGGCGCTTCTTCCTGGAAATCTGTCTCTTTAATTGCTGTGTATGTATGAGTGGTTATTTATACATGGTCACATTACCCCAGCAGGACCATTAACCCACCTTGAACAATGGTGTTTATCAAAAACTCAGGTTTTTCATTAAAAAAAACATTTGCTTTTTTACCAGATAAACTTTGTATGTTCCACTCAAAAACCTTATTCAATCAAAATTATTGTAAAACAAATAGATCATAGTAGTAGTAGTAGTAAATCCAAAGTTTTAAAATGTACCAATATGAGAAAAATAATATTACAGCATTGAATAGGCATTGTTAATGCTCCATAGCCCGAACACAAATCCAAAAACCGATTTTATCAAAGTGGTCAAAATTTTGACTATTTTGGTGTCTGAAGAAAGCTACTATTTTCTTTTTTATTAGGCAAAAAAAACAAAAAACAAGTGTTTGCAGTAGGCCGTGCACATTTTGATTTTGGAGCCATTTTTACTGCATATTTTATGTGATTTACTGAGAAAATTTAAAGAAAAAAAATGCCTCAGAGATAGAAATTTTATTTGAGCAAAAATGTGCCCCATTTTGGTCAACCAATATCAATTTTACAAAGAACTCTACGGGATTTACAAAATCATATCTTTAGCTTTCATCAAAACAGATTGAAATATGCAGATAGGGTTTTTTTTGGGTTCAAGGTCTTCCAATCATGATGAAAACTTATGTAATTAAAGGTTATTTTGTGATCCTATCACCTTCATTTTTGTTTATAATTCACAAGATATCCTCAAAAAAAGTTATTTCCAAAATTTCCGTTGATTTTAACAGTGAAAATATTCATCCTTGCCTGCCTGGAGAACTAAGTAGTTAAAATCTCAGTGAAATTCGGTGTTATGTGCGAATGTTCAAAACACGCTCTCCCATAGAGCACTGTGTTGTATCCCGTATATGGACAGAAAATACAAAATTGTGAATTTCTTCTAGAGTAGATCGAATATACACATAAGATTTGGCACACATACTATACTCATGCCAACAGTTCAGATGATATACAAATCTCAACTTGTTTGATGTAAATCGGGGGACGAGGCTGTGGATCACAAAATGCCCCTTTAAATTGAATGGCATCACATAGTCCCGCAGGCTGGACTGTTCGATTACATACGCTAACACAGAGACAGAATATGACCCAACTCATATAACCACTTTTCCATGTGAGTTTGATCATGAAACTAACACAAGTCATCGATGTATCCAGACCTTGCTTTTTGAGGGGAACCATTTCGGATGGAAGGACCTTTAATATAATAGCCAAAAATAGGCTGAATTTGCAAGTTTTGGCATGAAACCCTGGGGGCGGGCACCCTGAAAGCACTCCTCAAGATATGCCACTGCAAGTAAATTGGGGTCATGTAAGAACCACATTCTGATAATTTTCAACCTCAGTAACTCTGATTTAAGATTTTGAATGAAAACAAATTATTAAATCTACTCTAGACTAACCATTTCAAAAAATTATAGCACAATATAGCCAAATTTATACCACCTTGTATGTTTCTCAGAAAGTTCAAATTCACCTTGGTCTTTACCACAGATTTACACAATTAAGACCACGGTCATGACAAAATTAAAATTATACAAAGGTTATTTGATTCAATTATTATTATTTTTTAATTAATTGCCTCCCAGCATATATATTTAAGCAAATAAAACCCAGGATTTAATTACTTTCATTTTTTTAATTAGCAAAATATAATGATTTTTCACTCCTGTTAGTTAGTGCCTGGGGGGGTCCTACGAACCCAACTGCTAATGAAGCTGTGGGCGGATTGAATTTTTTTTTGTATCAGGAGTAGTGTATTTATAAAGGCACATATTACCTCAAAAACCATTCTTTTTTTCAATTTCTCTTTTCTTTTCCCTACTTCCCCTTGTACCTACAACATTAATTTGAGTTCAGCAACTTGAGTGACAGTTGGACTAACTTGATAATTTCTTTGTGCTTTTGGGTACATGCTGACAAATTATGAGTTGTACTGAGCTTTCTCAAATAAAATACATGATTAGTGGTAACTTCAGAGATTACTAATTGAAATTACGGCAAGACTTCCATATGTACCCCCTCTCATATATTTACATGCAACATAAAATGTTATTGTTTTAGCTGTTTATTCCGTTTTTGATCAAACAAGGCCAAAATTAAAATAAATTTTGTATCATGTAAATATATACGAGGGGGGTACATATGGAAGTCTTTCCGAAATTACTCAAATTAAGTGCAACCCGGTTTTAACGCTCAAGCCGTTGAGTACAATCTTTGATCCCTATTTTAATTAGAAACTTGCTTATTTTATGATGAATATGCATTTAGCATTCTCATTCGCGGGTGTAGTTTCCTAGACAATTACCAACATAACTGTGCAAAATTATCAAATTTTGAAAAATGGGGGCACTCTTCAAAAATGTGCTGTTTTCGCTATAAATTCAGCACCCTTAATAGTCTAGCAGATTTCATGGGTTCCCATGCACCCCCCGTAAAACTAAATTCTAACATGATTTTTATAATCTCTAGGACATCTTTAAAGAATTAGGATGTTACCAAAATCAAAAATTGTCCTACAGGGTTCGTTTGGTGGCCATCTTGAATCTGAAGAGATCAGTTATCAAAAGTGGTTCAATTTAGTTGAAAGGCATCTCAAATGATTCGTCTCATCGTAAGGAATCAGAAATTACTTAATTTGGCAATTTGCGATGTATAGTTACCGAGATATGGGTGAAAATGTGATAAAGGTCATTGAACTTTTGATTAGTCATTGTACAGGGGGCCAAATTTTCAAAATGCTTCAATCTTGAACCACTTTATATGACTGATCTCTTTAAATCCAAGATGGCCACCGTATGGACCCTGTGGGACAATATTTGATTTTGGTAACATCAAAATTCTTTAATAAGATGTCGTAGAGATCCTAAAAATCATGTTAGAATTTAGTTTTAAGGGGGGTGCATGGGAACCCATGAAATCTGCTAGACTATAACAAGCAGTTTATTCTGTTAATGTTGCCAAAATAGGTGTTGGCAGAATACTAAATTCTTTCTGGCTCAAGGCTGGGGATTTGGGTAGTAGCCTTTAACAGTAGCCAAACAATGTATGCATGATACAAAATTATGCGATTCGATGATGTGATCATGCAAAATGAGTTAGAAGTCATAAGAGTTGCAATTGAGCAATCTGTAAATACTGGGCTTGTTCTTCCATTTCTTCACTTAAATACAGCTGATATTACTTGGTTACTGTCATAACTTGGGAACCAAGAGCAAATCTTTACATTTTGATCAAAATGATGCTTTTGACTCATTTTGCTTGATGACCACATTTTTATTAATTAACTTACTTGATTTCTACAGTTATGAGTTGCAGGCCTGATACAGCAGCATTAGCCCACACACCAGTAACATGATGATTGAGTCTTGCAGAAAGTATGCTGAATTCAATGTACCAACAAATGGAGTAAGACGATAAGAGCTTTGCAGGACACATCCTCACTGCCTTAGACCTTACTATCGAATGACTGGCAAGAGTAATTATGAATATCAATCACTTACAGACACTCAAATCCATCATTGATTCCAAATAATTCCAGGAAGCTTTAGCTTTCCTGCTATACTGTTCACAACACATACAGACAAAAGACATTGTTGCATGTTGTTTACTTCCTGATTATAGATCTTAACATCTTTAAGGAAGGACTGACAAACTCTTTTGTTGCAATGGATGGTGAACAAGTACAATTATTGCCAGATTTAAAAGGTAATGACCATGCTATTGAATGCAGAAGATATCCAAGTGAATGACAGTGCAAGAGTGAGCTATTGTTGCTTTTTGCTATTGTTTACAGACACTTCAAATCAATCACCTCTTTCTTATTCTAAATAACTCCAGGGATCTTTAACTTTCCTGCTATATACTGTTTATTACACATACAGACAAAACTGGCAACCCTATTATTTGCAATGGCTAATGCAAAGAGTACAAAATCACTGGCAGATTGTAAAAAAAATAATCAAATCTGAACTACAATTAAATGCTAGCCAAAAATCACTGAGGATGTGTGTAGTGAAGGAGCATGGGGAAATTTCCCCAATTTTTAATTTTTTTCTTCTCTGGATACTCTATGTTGAGTAGTCATTAACCTTGTTTTCATCAAGTTTTGGATGATAAAATGTATAAAACTTGATTTGTAAGCAGAACATGGTAAAATTCCAGCAGAAGTCAGTGGCATAACCAGAGGGGGGCTGGGGGAAGCTCTGCCCTGGGAATCTTTACCCCATCACCCTGTGGAATTAGTGATTTTCTGCATATGCGCCAATTTACAGTGAAAACAACATGGGCCTATACTGTACTAACAAAGTTTAATATGCTTGCCCATTGAAAATATATGTTCCCCCCTTGCCCCCTTAATAAAAAGCTGGTTATTCCACTGGAAGACATTCATTATGTCATATACCTTAGACCTCACTCTGACACATAAAAAATATATTTAATAAATTTTGAAATCACTGTTGAGGTCACAAAAATATAATGGCTGCTGTTCCCGTTGTAAATTGTTGGCAATTTGGTTCAATTCTTGTGACTATTTCCAAGTTTTCCTGAAAAACAAAGACATGCACACACAAACACACGCTATCTACCTACCAACCAGTGGCGTAACAGGCGGGGGGACAGGGGGGCAGGTTGCCCCCCTGACGACTTTGGCCGGGAAAAAATTTGCAAAAATCATGCTAAATCAGCCGTTTTTTAACCCTCTGACTGGGAAAAATTGGTCTTTTGACCCACCTAAGAGGGAAAATTTCCCAAGACTGGGAAATTTGCCCCCTCAGAGCGGGTAGGCCCGATACGCCACTGCTACCAACTATGGCAGGGGTGTCCAACCTGTGGCCCACGGGCCATTTGCGCCCCGCGAAGAGCTCACATGAGGCCCGCGAGGTACTTCCCCCAAAAAAATAATAAATATTTCACATAATATTTTTAAAAATAATAAGATGTCATTAAATATCTCACACAAAGAACCATACCCAAATAACACATAAAACAGACACAACCCCCACACACCACCACCTACTCCCATCACTTCCCCACCACACACAAATGCTCAAACATGCTGATCATCCCTGTATTACACCAACTCTTAGCTGCAATGAGATTTGCGCTGGATGATTATTGCCCGCTGTGGTACTGTGACATGAATATGGCTCTCATTTTCAGCCTTCTGCTATAAATGATCCTTTTTCATGCCAGGTTTGGCGTAGAAATGGGTCGCTATTCTAAATGTTTAAACAATTTGTTAAGCAATTATTCCAATTTCCTTAATCTAGCCCCAAAATTTTCTAAAATTTTTTGGAAAATTAGCACAATTTCCTCAATCTTAAAACCAAATTTTATAAAAATTGTTGGAAAAGTAGTCCGATTTCCTCCCGGATTTCCTCAAGCTGAAGACAACATTTGTCCAAATTTGCTAAAAAGGTTGACACTTTTCGTGTTAAATTGGCCCAAAATCTGCATCCCTGGCATAGCTATGAGTCCCTTTTTCAACAAAAATTGGTAGAGATATAGGTCCTACTTCCAGACTCTCGGAGGCACGTTCCTAATCAAACCAAACTTGAGATCCCCTCCAGGATTATTTGCTTGCGGCCTGCAATAAGTTTGGATTCTACCAATGCGGCCCCTGTGTCAAAAAGGTTGGACACCCCTGAACTATGGGGTTTTGTGTGCATAGACGGCTCAATCGCTTTAAAAAAATGATAGCTAGATTGGCAAAATTCCACTTTTTTCACCACCGCAGACCTGTCAAATCAATTAAAATTCAATTTGTGCTCAATTTATTTTATTTTTATCTACCTACCAACTACATGGTTTTGTGTGCATAGACGGCTCAATCGCTTTAAAAAAATGATAGCTAGATTGGCAAAATTTCACTTTTTCCACCACCACACTGACCTGTCAAATCGATCAAAATTCAATTTGTGCTCATATTTTTCTGAATTTTAAAGTTGGCAAAATTGGACTTTTTCCACCACCTCCACCTGTCAAATCGATCAAAATTCAATTTGTGACTATTTCAAAGTTTTCCTGAAAAACAAACAAACACATGCACACACCCCCACAGACGCACACACACACATCATCTACCTACCAACTACAGGGTTTTGTGTGCATAGATGGCTCAATCACTTTCAAAACAATTATAGCTAGGTTGGCAAAATTTCACTTTTTGCACCACTGCGGACCTGTTGAATCGATCAGAATTCAATTTGTGCACAATTTTTCAGAATTGTAAAAAATAGGCAAAAATTTGATTTTTTTTTTCACCACTACTGCGGACCTGTCAAATTTATGAGAATTCAATTTGTGCTCAATTTTCTGAATTGTAAAAACTGGCCAAATTTTACTTTTTCCACCACCACAGACCTGTCAAATCGATCGGAATTCTATTTGTGCTCAATTTTCTGAAATTTACACACTGACCAATTTTACTTTTTCCACCACCACCAGGGACCTGGCAATCGATCAAAATTCAATTTGTATTCAATTTTCTGATTGTATAAACTGATAAAATTTTATAGACAGCCGGCCAAAGGGTCCCAAATATATGAACTTTTGACAGCGTTGTTTGTTACAAAGGTCCAACCTAGTGGCTTCATTTTTATTTTAGGGTAAAAAATGGCCAAAAAGTAAAAAAATGTCCAAAAATATGTAAATCAGTCGAAATGCATTCCTTTCTTCAAATAATCTAACAGAACATGTCCATTTACCTTCAACAGAGTCATATTCAAGTTAATATAATGGAAGCCATTCCAATTTAGCTAAAAAAGGTCAAAATTGTCCAAAAATAGGTAATTATCCAAAAAAGGTAAATCAGTCAAAATACATTCCTTTCTTCAAATAATCAGTGGCGTAAATTTCTTGTCGACATTGGGGGGGATGGGGCATGATGAAAATTTTTGAATGAACCGGAATTTGTTGAAAAGATCCATCAGTAGCACATGTGCGCGCAAAGCGCGCGAAAAATTTTGCCATTTAGAAGCTAAAATCGCTAAATGTAATTGTAATTAGAACAAAATGTGCGCAAAGCGCGCTAAAATTTGCTGTTTTTAAACTATTATGGTAAAATATGAGGTTATTTTGGGCCAAAACACATGAACAGGCATCAACATTGGGGGGGATGATCGTATTGACCATCCCCCCTCATCAAAATATTGGGGGGGGGATATATCCCCCATCCCCCCCGGGATTTACGCCTATGCAAATAATCTATCAGAACATGTCCATTTACCTTCAAAGAAGTCATATTTAAGTGAATATAATGGAAGCCATTCCAATTTACAAATTTTGGGGTCAAAATGGCCAAAAAAGGTCAAAATTGTCCAAAAATAGGTAAATCGATCAAAATTCAATTTGTGCTCAATTTTCTGAATTGTATAAACTAATAAAATTTTACTTTTTCCACTGAGGCAGACCTGTCAAATCAATCAAAGTTCAATTTGTGCTCATTTTTTTCTGAATTGTAAAAACTGGCCAAATTTCCACACCGTAACCCTGTCAAATTGATCAGAATTCTATTTGTGCTCAATTTTCTGAATTGTAGAATTTGTCCAAATTTGATTTTTTTTTATGCACCACCACAGACCTGTCAAATCGATCAAAATTCAATTTTCTGAATTGTAAAAACTGGCCAAATTTGACTTTTTCCACACCGTTGACCTGTCAAATTGATCAGAATTCTATTTGTGCTCATTTTTTCTGAATTGTAAAATTTGGCCAAATTTGATTTTTTTTTTGCAACACCAAGGACCTGTCAAATCAATCAAAATTCAATTTGTGCTCAATTTTCTGAATTGTAAAAACTGGCCAAATTTGACTTTTCTAGCACTGCGGACCTGTCAAATCAAAGTTCAATTTGTGCTTATTTTTTTTAATTGTAAAATTTGGCTTTTTACACTACTGGACCTGTCAAATTGATCAGAATTCAATTTGTGCTCAATTTTCTGAATTGTAAACACTTACCAAATTGTACTTTTTCCACCACCGTAGACCTGTCAAATTGATCAAAATTCAATTTGTGCTCAATTTTCTGAATTGTAAAATTTGGGCAAATTTTTTTTTTTTTTTTTTTTGAAATGCATTCCTTTCTTCAAATAATCTAACAGAACATGTCCATTTACCTTCAACAGAGTCATATTCAAGTTAATATAATGGAAGCCATTCCAATTTAGCTAAAAAAGGTCAAAATTGTCCAAAAATAGGTAATTATCCAAAAAAGGTAAATCAGTCAAAATACATTCCTTTCTTCAAATAATCTATCAGAACATGTCCATTTACCTTCAAAGAAGTCATATTTAAGTGAATATAATGGAAGCCATTCCAATTTACAAATTTTGGGGTCAAAATGGCCAAAAAAGGTCAAAATTGTCCAAAAATAGGTAAATCGATCAAAATTCAATTTGTGCTCAATTTTCTGAATTGTATAAACTAATAAAATTTTACTTTTTCCACTGAGGCAGACCTGTCAAATCAATCAAAGTTCAATTTGTGCTCATTTTTTTCTGAATTGTAAAAACTGGCCAAATTTCCACACCGTAACCCTGTCAAATTGATCAGAATTCTATTTGTGCTCAATTTTCTGAATTGTAGAATTTGTCCAAATTTGATTTTTTTATGTACCACCACAGACCTGTCAAATCGATCAAAATTCAATTTTCTGAATTGTAAAAACTGGCCAAATTTGACTTTTTCCACACCGTTGACCTGTCAAATTGATCAGAATTCTATTTGTGCTCATTTTTTCTGAATTGTAAAATTTGGCCAAATTTGATTTTTTTTTTGCACCACCGCAGACCTGTCAAATCTATCAGAATTCTATTTGTGCTCAATTTTTGAATTGTAAAAACTGGCCAAATTTGACATTTTCCACCACCGCAGACCTGTCAAATCGATCAGAATTCTATTTGTGCTCAATTTTCTGAATTGTTAACACTGCCCAAATTTTACTTTTCGCACCACCAAAGACCTGTCAAATCAATCAAAATTCAATTTGTGCTCAATTTTCTGAATTGTATAAACTGGCCAAATTTGACTTTTCTAGCACTGTGGACCTGTCAAATCAAAGTTCAATTTGTGCTTATTTTTTTACACTACCGGACCTGTCAAATTGATCAGAATTCAATTTGTGCTCAATTTTCTGAATTGTAAACACTTACCAAATTGTACTTTTTCCACCACCGTAGACCTGTCAAATTGATCAAAATTCAATTTGTGCTCAATTTTCTGAATTGTAAAATTTGGGCAAATTTGATTTTTTTCACCACTGCAGACCTGTCAAATTTATGAGAATTCAATTTGTTGTCAATTGATAATTTACAAACTGGCCAATTTTTTACTGTTTCCACCACAAACAGCCCTGTTCAAATCATCGGAATTATATGTGTGACTCAATTTTTCTGAAATGTAAACACTTGACCATAATTCTTAATATTTTTTTTCCACACCGACCTAGGACGTCGTTCAATCGATCAAAATTCAATTTGAGTATTCACTTTTTGAATTGTATAAACTGATTAAAATTTTATAGAGAGCCGGCCAAAGGTCCATAAAATATGACGTTTGACAGGCGTTGTTTGGTTACAAAGGTCCAACTAGTTGGCTGTCATAATTTTTATTTGTGGGTAAAAATGCCAAAAAAAGTAAAAAATGTGTCCAAAAAAATAGGTATAATCAGTCGAAATGCATTCCTTTCTTCAAATATTATTAATCCAGAAAATGTCCATTTTACCTGGTCAACAGAGTCATTTCAAGTTAATCTATGGAAAAGCCATCCAATTTAGATAAAAAGGTCAAAATTGTCCAAAAATAGGTAATTATCCAAAAAATTGGTTAGTAATCGATCAAAATACATTCCTTTCTTCAATATCAGTGGCTTAAATTTTTCTGGGGGAGATTGTGCGGGGGATGGGGCATGATGAAAATTTTTGAATGCACCGGGAGAATTTGATTGAAAAAGATCCATCAGTAGCACATGTGCCGCGCAAATAGCGAAGGCGAAAACTTTGCCCATTAGAAGCTAAAAATCGCTAATGTAATGTTGAATTAGAACCAAAAATGTGCGCAAAGCGCGCTATTAAAATTGGGTTTTTTAAACTATTCTGGTTAAATATGAGGTTATTTTGGGCCAAAAACACATTGGAACAGCATAAATTGGGAGGGGGGATTGATCGTATTGACCATCCCCCCTCATCAAAATATTGGGGGGGGGATATATCCCCCATCCCCCCGGGGGGATGTACGCATATGCATATAATCTATCAGAACATGTCACATTTCAATTTACCTTCAAAGAAGTCATATTAAGTGAATATAATGGAAGCCCTTGATGTGACAATTTACAAATTTTGGGGTTAAGTAAAAATGGCCAAAAAAAGGGTCCAAAATGTCCAAAAATAAGGTTAAATCGAAGGTCACAATTAATCAATTTGTGCTCCAATTTCTGAATTGTCTTTATTAACTAATAAAATTTTACTTTTTCCACTGAGGCATCCGAGCCGTGGTCAAATCAATCAAAGTTGTGCACAAAATGTGCTAATTTTTTACTGAATTGTAAAAAAAAAACTGGCAAATTCCACACCGGTTAAACCCTTTCAAATTGATCAGAATTCTATTTGTGCTCAATTTTCTGAATTGAGAATTGTCCCAAATTGTTTTTTTTATGCACCACCACCGACCTGTCACATCCCCCCCCCCCGATCAGAAAACATTCAATTTTTCTGACATTGTTAAAAACTGGCCACGATGTGGATTTTCCACACCGTTGACCGGTCAATTGATCAGAATTCTAATTTGCTAATTTTTCTGAATTGTAAAATTTGGCAAATTTGATTTTTTTTGCACCACCAAGGACCTGTCAATCAACAAAAATTTCAATTTGTGCTCATTTCTATGAATTGTAAAAACTGGCCAATTGACTTTTCTAGCACTGCGGACATGTCAAAATCAAATTCAATGTGCTTGATTTTTTGAATTGTAAAATTATGAGGCCTTTTCACCCTCC
The DNA here is from genome assembly GCA_023653785.1 of Ophioderma brevispina. Lineage (NCBI taxonomy): Eukaryota > Metazoa > Echinodermata > Ophiuroidea > Amphilepidida > Ophiodermatidae > Ophioderma > Ophioderma brevispina. Next base: position 12,811 of record JAMKCH010042081.1, read on the forward strand.
CCCGACCTGTCAAATTGATCAGAATTCAATTCATGCCCTCACATTTTTCGGAATTGTAAAAACACTTACCAAATTGTACTTTTCACCACGTAGACCTGTCAAATTGAACTCAAAATTTAATTTGTGCTCAATTCTGAATTGTAAAATTTGGGCAAATTTATTTTTTCACCCCTGCGGGACCGGTTCAAATCAATGCAGAAATTAATTGTGATCAATTTTTGAATTATAAAAACACTGACAAATTTTACTTTTTCCACCACAAGGACCTGTCAAAATTGATGAAAATTCAATTGTGCTCAATTTTCTGAATTGTAAAAACTGTCCAATTTGTACTTCTTATACTGCGGACCTGTAAATCAAAGTTCAAGTGTTAGGCATTTGATTTTGCATTGTAAAAAATTTGGCCCAAAAGTTGGCTTTTTGCACCACTGGACCTGCCAAGTTGATCAGAATTCAATTTGTGCTCAATTTTCTAAATTGTATAAACTGGCCAAATTTGACTTTTTGCACCACCGCAGACCTGTCAAATCGATGATCAGAATTCAATTTGTGCTCAATTTTCTGAATTGTAAAAATGGGCATTATTTTAACCTTGTTGCCATGGTAACTAAACAGGGTCTCTGAATGGCTAAACACAGGAACAAATGTGGCAGTAACTTGGATTGACACTATACTTTTCACAGCCCCTTGGATGCTTGATATCTGTGCCAAATTTCACATTGATATGATCTTCCGTTTTTGAGTTACATTCGTTCCCATTTCATAAAATCCTGATTTTTACCTTTTGAGAGCAAAATATATTCGAAAATAATAAAAATTGAGAAAGATTAAATTGGTCCAGAGTTTAGAAACATTTGATCATTTATTTTAAAATATAAATAATTACATGTTTTGAGTGCATTTTGGTGCAAATAAGGGATCTAATGGGTGAAATTATTTTTTTAAATAATTGTCTTAATATCCTTGCATTAAGTGATAAAAAAGAAATACTGAGTTGGTTTGATGCTTAATGTTTTAATAATTTTTTGAAAAAGCTTATAATAATAAAAAATATATTTGCTTAAAAATCACAGGGTAAACAATTTCTATATACAAATGTATACAAAAATGCATTAAACATGCGAGACTTGCTTGCTTAAAGGGATTAGCAGCGATAATGCAAGAGAATTGAAAAAAATGTGGAAATGCATGTTTTTAACTTATAAATCGGGGATAAGTGTGTACAATTCCATATAACTGCTTTAATGTAAAAAAAAACCACCAAATAGCCAAAAAAATGAAGTATTTGAAGACATTTGTCATACCATCTCCCGCAAAGAGACATACAGCGATAGCATCTCAAAATCTGCACTAAACAGCTGATTGTGGTTTACACCAGTACAGAATAAACAAAGATCAATAATTTTTTGTTAGTTTGAGGTCAAACTGTATTGATCATGGTGCACAATATCATGCTGAAAATTTGTGATATTCACAGGGAAAGGCTTTTTTGATCTCAAGTTGGAATTTTGATATGCACGTATAGAAATTACAGAATCAGATAAAAAGTACTACCTTGTCTTTAATACACAGATTTCAAGCAACCACTTGTAGGTTATGTCGCATATACCATGGTAGTAACAAAAATAAAAACTATATGAATCTTGATGATTTTTTTAATGTTTTCGGATTAGCAAATCGCTACTAACCCCTTTAAATCGAAGCTATAAAATTGTGAACAAATGGTCCTATTTATCGCAAACAAAAAGCAAATGAACTGAAGTTGACACTTTCTATCATGCGATATAATCAATTAGGTGCTGTAGACTCAAATTTTTCAGTTTGAAAACATAGACCCCCCACCTTAATTGTTAAAGGTGCGTGTTCCGATCGTTCTTGGGACCCCCTTATTACCGGAAGTAGTATCAATTTTGATATCCATATGAAAGTCGGTAGTTTCCACATGTCGTCCTGAAATTTTGAAACCCTCAATCCTTTCATTTCCCAAGATATAAAACAAACCGCCGTTTTTAAGTGGTTAACCATCAATATTAGCATAGTATTGGATAGGGCTTTTCAACATGCATTATTGGCGGGCTACCATCAAAAAACCGCAAGTTTGTTTCCCCGGTACTTGATGGGTGTACTGTGCAATTGCAAGGCTCTCATATCAGTAAGAACACATAAAATACATCGAACAAGCACCTTAACAATAAAACGCAAACTTGGTTCTATCTTGGTATGAAATGGATTTGTACACATGTCCACACTTTCAGGATGACATAAGAAACAGCAGCCTTCAATCTAATCTAAAAAATCGATACACTTCCGGTAAATCAGGAGGTCCTCACAAGAAAACCCAAAACAATTGGTAACATGCACCTTTAGCATTAACTAGGATATTTTATTGTTTTATGCTTGGAGACCTAATATTGATGTACAAAATATAAGTGGCCCAAGACGAGGGTCAGTGGGTGCCAATAGATGGCAGAATTCTGAACCCACTTTTCTCTTTTCCATCCATTACAAAAGTAATAAAAAAAAAAAAAAACTCACATTTGAGTGGCTCCTGTTGCACCACCAACTAATCGTAAATAGCAAATTACACTTAATCAATTCTCGATGACAACGATTTCAAGTTTTCCTGAAAAACAAACACAGAGCATATCCACCCCACCCAACTACCCTACCCACTTACCCATACACATACCCAACCCCAACCAACCACCAGGTTTTCAATGTGCATAGCCTGCTTAAAGCTTAATCACTTTTTTCCCATAAGAGCACTGGTACATTATAGACACTATCAGGGATTTATCTCAGAGAGTCCAAAAATTTGAACTTTGCAGAAATAGCTAAAAGTGGAAATAGGATACTGTAAAGTCTGTAAATTCTCATAAGATACTTTTTTCAACTGAATGAATTACAGAAAGGAGGTTAAAGGCGGCCGCGTTAAATGCCTAATAACCTCTATTCACTTATGTGTTGTAATAAGTGTTCATATGGCATAATGATTGAAATTTCTGATTTTAATCCTTATTAGGCTGCTTCGTCCTTTCATTTGCAGAGTATGTTAGGAAACATGTACTTGTTACAGACATGCAAAAAAAAATGATTTTGATTATTTAGATCAATCACTGATAGCAACCTGAATGTAGATAATTGTCAAGAATTACTTTGGGTCTCAAAAATGTGAAGAAAAATTTGTCATATGGTTTTAAAAAGCACAAACTAGCATATCATTGAAAATCAGTGCCCTTATGGGTAAACAATGATTTTATAATAAAATTCCTGGCGACATTATCAGCGACAACGATGTAAAATGGCTTTAAAACAAGAAAACTGGAGTTGATTCCATGGCATACACCCTATTTGACCATTCTGCACTTTGGGTTTTAATTTAAAGCGATATTTATGGTAATAAAATCTATCGGCAACATATATAAATGAAATATCCCTAATAAAACGTACCAGATGTTTTCAATGGCCATTGGAGATTTCCTTGCGAAAAATCCAGATTTTGATTCGACCAAATACACAACTGTACAACATCATGGAACTACCATGTTTATCTCCTGTGGTATATTTACAACGCCGCATGCAATACCGAAACAGAAGCAGCGAAAATATATCCCATACGCGCATATATCACTCAAGTTTGCCACAAGCTCAGCCTTTTTGAACTTCGTTGAGCACACAGGATAGGAGCGAAGTTCGTTTAGAATTTTTTTTATTGTCAAAAAAACACCTTTGAAAACCTCAGTGATTGAGAAAATGTTAGAGGGTGTTTTAGATATCATTTTGTGATTAACAAAAGGTTTTAGTGGCCTAAACACTAACATCCATGAAAACGTGGATAGACGAAGTTCGTTAGAATTTTTTATTGCAAATAGTAAAAAAAATGAAAAACGTGAAATTTTTGAGAAAAATGTTAAGATGGTGTTTTGATATCAGTTTGGGTATTACAAAGGTTTTATTTGGCCTAAACACTAACATCCATGAAAAGTGGACATTTGAAAAGGGGTCGCGTATATTTAGTTTTTATCGGCAGTCGCAGATGCACTGTAACCACTGATCATCTATACAATGGTTGGCTACACAACAGTAAATTGTATATTAGATAATGGAGCAACGGGCGGACATCTGGGTCTATATAACCGCACACAATTAAAAACCATTCCAGAGACACCTGTTTAACAGAAGTTGTATCCTGGGGCCCGTTTTAGAGACATCATCCCATAACGCGCAAATACATGAGGCTCACTGAATTGGCTGATTCTGTATTTACTGTTTATGTCTCTTTTATCCCACATTTCATGGGAACAATTTTGTAATAAATAACCGGCCTCTTAACCACCCTCTTGGGCGCTTTTTGGACGACCAATATGGCTATCAGTTCTTCAATTAACGAAGCCCAGGTTTCCAATCCAATTGTATAGATATCAGTGTTCGAAACCCACTAATGCGCGGTTTCCGCAATCTTATGTACTTTTTCAATGTACCGATAGCGCTTTTTTGTATGATGTCAGATTTTTCTAAGTTTTATTTTAAAAACTATATTTCTCAGAATCCCATTCTTCTTTTTAATAAAAATTAGGCATAAATGTATGCCATTTTTGATAAATTTATACATTTTAAAGGGAAACGTTAAATTAAAGCTGTTTTTTTTAATTCAAATGTTTAAAAGTACACGCGATAGTCTTTTCATACAGGCCATAACTTAACTAATCCCCTCACCTATCATCTTTCAATTGGTGTGAAGACTAACATTGCTTGTGGCAAAACGATAACTTAAAATCAACGTGCGGCTTCCTTAAATCGGCTACTTCTTCGAAGTTATGCGTGAAAATGGGTGTTTTCTTCGCAAGAACTACTCCAATGACCATGCAAATCATCTGTCGTCTATTTAAGGATCTTTCATTATATATGTACCGGTAGATTTATACCAATAAACCTCTTTAATGAATATCCCTAAATAAAAAACGTTAACCAGATGGTTTAGCCATTGGAGTATTCCTTGAGAAAAAATCCAGATTTATTCCGACCAATATACACCACTGTACAACGATCCTGGAAGCTACCATGTTTATCCCTGTGGTATATTTACAACAACGCCGCATGCAATACGAAAAACAGAAGCCAGCGAAAATACATCCCATACGCGCATATATCCGTGCAAGTTGCCACAAGCTTCATCCTTTTGAACTTCGTTGAGAACAAACAAAGGATTAGGAGCGAAGTTAGTTTAGAATTTTATTGCAAAAAAAAAACTTACACTTTTTAAAACCTCAGTGATATGAGCAAAATGTTAAGAGGGGTGTTTTTAGATATCCTTTTGTGATTAACATAGGTTTTAGTTGGCCTAAAACACCTAAAAAATCCATGGAAAACGCGGACATTTGAAAAGGGGTCGCGTAATATTTAGTTTTATCGCAGTCGCATGTAACACACTGATCTCATTACAATGGATTGGCTACACAACAGTAATTGTATATTAGATGAATGGAGCAACGGTCGGGCATCTTGGTCTACCGAACACATACACATGACAGAGACACCTGTTAACAGAAGTTGTATTACGGGTGCACGTTTAGAGACATGCCATCCCTACGCGCAAATTACAAGGAGCTCCTGAATTGCTTTATTCTGTAGTCTGTTATCGTCGATTATCCACATTTCAAGGGAACATTTTTGTATAAATAAACAGGCTCTTAACCACCTGCTTGGGCTCTTCTTTTGGATGACCAATATGGATATCAGTGCTTCAATTACGAAGCCCAGGTTTCCAATCAAATTGTATAGAGATCAGTGTTCGAAACCCTATAATGCGCCGGTTCACATCTATGTACTTTTACAATGTACCGAGTAGCGCTTCTTTGTATGAGCAGAGTTTCTAATTTTATTTTAAAAAATATATTTATCAAGAAAGCCAGGCCATTTTATAAAAATTAGGCATAAATGTATGCCATTTTGAAAATTTATACATTTTAAAGGAAAAACGTTGAATTAAAGCTGTGTTTTTAATTTCAATGTTAAAAGTAAACGCGATAGTCTTTCATACAGGCCAGAACTTGGCCAACCACCGATCATCTTTCAATTGGTGTGAAAGACTAAAACATGGCTTGTGGCAAAACGATAACGTAAAAAATCAACGTGGCGGCTTCCTTAAATCGTCTACTGCTTCGAAAGTTATGCGTGAAAATGGTGTTTTCTTCGCAAGGAATACTCCAATGACCATGCAAACCATCTGGTACGTCATATTTAAGGATATTTCATTATATATGTTCCGATAGATTTATACCAATAAATCCCTTTAATGATTTATATTTTGGCATGGTTTTAAAGCTTTTATCTATACATTAGTCCTCACCTGAAATAGACGAGGCAGAGGTATTAGCTTTAAACGACATGTCAACACTATCGTGTCATTTTAGTGTCACGAATATACTTTATTTCAATTCACTTTATTATCATAATATATGTTAGGGAAACTGGAGTACCCGGAGAAAACCTGCAAGGCCGGGTATGGGACCACAGTGGTGTGAGGTGAGGGAAGACCCACTAGTACATGTGGAACTGTATTTTTGTGAAAATTTCATATACAATCTTGCAACCAAGGTTTTTCTAAATCAAAATTGTATAAGGATTCCAAAATCATGGTGTCATTTTTTAAAATGTGTTCTTCGGTGTATTCTTGGGGACAAGGTTTATACAGGGGTCAAAATATAAATGGGCCAAAATGTGTTTTAAAGTATACCATAATGTTCAGTACCTTTCAAGGATTACAGAAAGGTATAGTTTGCCCTACCTGAGGGTTATACTATAGAAAAAGAGTTGCAAGGCAAAACGGGTTCACATTGGGGGTAAAATTTCAGATTCATCAGTTTGTTTTAAAAATGGTGCCAAATTGTTCCTCTTACTATATAGAATCCGAAATACACAGATCACATTGTCAATGACGTTTTGATGATAATTAAATGGTTGCAAGAGGAATATCGAGCTAAAGGGAAGAAGTTGTATATGTGACCCATCACATCAAAAGCTACCAGTTGTCGCTCAAGGTTGAAGTTGAGATTTTGTTTGCATCAAAAAGCCCATATTATCAGCTTTAAAATGATACCTCTCATGTGTAAATTGGGTGTAGCATTACAATTTTAAGAGGAAAATGGGGGTAAATTTTCTTTTCTTTGTTTTTTCATGCATAATTTAAATAATATGTTGAAATGCAAATTCCCGACAACTGGTAGGTTTTGATGTGATGAGTCACATATGTGTTTTGTAGACTTGGAGAAGGCATTTGATAGGGTACCGAGGAAAGTGATGGAGTGGGCGATGAGGAAGAGAGAGATACCAGAAGTAGTGGTTAGAGCAGTGATGAGTTTGTATGAAGGAGCCAAAACAAGTTTAAAGTAGGGTCTGATTTGTCCGATGAGTTTGAGGTGAAGGTGGGTGTGCATCAAGGTTCTGTACTTTCGCCATTGATTTTTTGCAATTGTGATTGATGTAGTCACGGAGAGTGCAAAAGAAGGTTTGTTGAGTGAGATGTTGTACGCCGATAACTTGGTCTTAATGAGCGAGACATTGGAGGGACTGAGGGAGAAGTTTTGGAAATAGAAGGCGGCTTTGAGAGTAAGGGTCTGAAGGTAAACCTTGGGAAGACAAAAGTGCTGGTGAGTGGGGTGGAGAGGGAGGTGGTAGTGAGTAAGGTAGACCCATGTGGTGTGTGTGGGAAGAGAGTAAAAGCAAATTCAGTGTGATGTGAGAAATGTGGGAAATGGATCCATGGGAGATGCACAAAGATGAAGAGAGTGACCTCTAGTTTGGCAAAAGATTTTATTTGCAGAAGATGTAAGGGAGCTAGAGGGATGGTGGAACAGGAGGAAAAGTTGTGTGATGAGGTGGAGTCAGTGAAGGAGTTCACATACCTAGGGGATAAGGTTAGTGGGGGTGGTGGATGCGAGGTGGCTGTGACAGCTAGAGTGAGGTATGGATGGGTGAAGTTTAGGCGATGGGTGAAGTTTAGGCAATGTGGGGAGTTGTTGCAAGGGAAAGATATCCTTTGAAGATGAAAGGAATGGTGTATAAGAGTTGTGTAAGATCAGTGATGTTGTATGGGAGTGAGATGTGGTGTCTGAGTGAAAAACTCTGTCATCAAAGTATCCGCACCCGAACGCAGCTCTGTCACTGTATAGTATGGCACAGATTTCTGCGCTCAGGTGCAGAAAATCCATCAGCGGAGTAACCATGTACGAGCACAGAAAACACTCCGTCACTACATGGTATGGCCCAGATTTCTGCCCTCATGGCACAGAAATCCTTTGAAGATGAAAGGAATGGTGTATAAGAGTTGTGTAAGATCAGTGATGTTGTATGGGAGTGAGATGTGGTGTCTGAGTGAAAATGAGATGGGGATTCTGAGGAGGACAGAGAGAGCAATGATGAGAGCGATGTGTGATGTGAAGTTGATGGACAGGATGAAGACTGAGGATTTGATGTAGATGTTGGGTTTGGAAGAGGCGATGGACCGGTTGGCGAAGGCGAATAGTGTACGTTGTTATGGGCATGTGTTGAGGAAGGATAACAAGCATGTGTTAAGAAGGGCTTTTGAGTTCGAGGTGGGAGGTTGAGGAGGGGATGTCCAAAGAAGACATGGAAGAAGCAAGTGGAGGAGGAGAGTAGGAGGGTTGGGTTGAGGATGGAGGATGCATTGAATCAGGGTTTGGAATGGAAGGAGGGAGTAAGGGCGGTTGCTGCGAATGTGAGGTGAATCCGGCCACCCCCGTTGACGGGGATAAAACCGGATTTAAAACTTTGGTATAGTAGTAGTAAGAGGGCAAATATGGCCGTGGTCCACAGGGTCTATGGGAGACCACTAGCCACATCTCTAAAAGTCTCACTTTGAAAGGTGAAACACATTATCTATATACATTTTCTTATTTAGTATGACCCAATGAACGATTTAAAACCGGTTTCAACCAAATCGGACCATTCTATAAATAATGACCTTGAACTTTCTTGAGCCTATTGTACTAAAACAATAGGTCGTAAATATGGCAAACTATACCTTTTTAGAAAACTTATGAGCAAACGAACAGATTGGTATAAATTTTAAAACAATTTAAACACTTTTATTGTCTACCCCTGTACAATTTTTTTCCCCCTTATCAGACGCGTAGAGCACCGGGCGCACTGTGGATATTATAAAAATGACTTTTTTACGCACAGGGCACCCTTTAGATCTCTAAATGATGGTACAGGACGTCGGGCGCCGTGTAGATTTAGCTTTATGGGCGCCCAGTGGACGCAGTACGCTCCCTTCCCTCCCCTCTATTCAGAATTTCGAACCGACTGGGAAAAAGTATGGGTCTACCAGCGGAGCACAGCGAGCCGGGAAATTTGGCGCCCCCTCTATTGAGATATCCTGGATCCGCCCCTGCTTATAAAACACCCAAGAACACATTTTAAAAAATGACACCCATGATTTTCAGATTTTCCATGAAATTCTGTATTGGAAAAACATTGGTGTCAAAATTGTATATGAAAAAAACTAAACCAAAACAATTACATTTCCCCATGCACTACACTGCGCTAACCGGACCCCCGCCTCCTCACCTGAAATAGAAAACACACGTTAGAGTTGATTTCCAAGGCATCCACCCTGTTTGACCGGTATGTAACCTTTGTGGTTTTAATATCAATGAATACAAGCCTGTGATATTCATGATTCATAGACCCATTGGTTGATTAAGGGGCATTTTGCAATCCACAGGACCCCAAATCAAAACGCACTGTCAAAATCGACTTAAAGGCTGGCTCAGAGATTCGCCGATGAGGGCGCACTCATTTTTCAAACAAATCATGTTTTATATACATAATGCTTGTCCACATACTAATCTGTGTGTGAAATAACTAAGCTCAAGTCATATAAAAATCACACCTTTGTTATAAAATTCCAGATCTGAAATGTTTGTTTTACACGATATCCTGTTATACTGTACATAAATGCTTACTGCATGAAAAAGGAAAATCTGATTCATCTCTAACTTTAGAATTAAGCATTTTAGGTGATTATATTTAGTTTTAGATGACTATTTTTAATTACTTCACACAAAAAAACCTATATTTTGAAATCTCTGAGTCAGCCTTTAAATTTTGGAAATAACCTTTTCTCATGCATATCTGGTATACCATAGACAAAAAATGAGGTGCTAGGATCACAAAATACACCTTGAAGTTTTGACAAGTCCAAAATTTGGCCTACTGATTACTGAATACCTTTAGCCTCTTATTAAGGCTCATATCTGTTTTGTGGTATATTATTTTGTGTGTAAAACATATCTGTATTTTTTCAAGGTCCTACACTATCATTTGAGAAAATTTAAGGAATTTCTTTTTATGTTGAAAATGTGCCAGTGCTGCTTTAAAGTAAAAATTTGGCAAATTAATATTTTTGGATTTTGCTCTTTTTTAAATGTTAGGCGTATTTTAATTTTGTGATTTTAATTTTCCTTTGTTTCCTTCCAAAGTTTATCAGCTACTAATGGCAGGAATTTGCTTGGTGTTACTTTTGTAACTTAGCTGCTTGTTGCTCTTATCCCAAAATAATATGGTGTGTTAAAAACCATGGCTATCCAAACTCTGAGCGAGGGCGCGGCTATAACAACATCAGCTCCCTGCTTTGTTTGTGCTAATTAGCAGCAGCTGTGTGATTTCTAGTCTTATTTCTGAAAAAAATGCTGGTCGTAATGAATTTCATTCACTTGCCAGACTACCATAATCCCTCATGGGTTTGATCAATCGCAATCAAAAAATACAAAATTTTTACAAAATCTTGAGGGTGTCCCTCGCAATATTAGTTCACACCATTGTGCTGCAGAAATAATGTTCTATAGAGAATGAAAGTTTTGTTTTTGTGGTGGACACCCCCTAGTTTTAATTGCATTGTAAATTCTTCTTGCAATCAATTCCATCACACACTTGTGAAGCGAACTGTCACTGCTGCTTTAAAGCAACATGTTTCACAAGTTGAATCATTGTTTACAAAACACGATTGTAAGTGTGTACACTGTGACATAGTTGTAACACCATCACATGAAAATTACTCAACATACCGTATACTCAGGCAGGGGAATCACATATGAAATGGATATGGGTGGAGAAAGCTGGTGCTTCCAACCAGGGGGGACATTCGGTAACAGAGGACAAAAAATAAGGTTATTTGGAGAGAGAGAGACCCAAAATGCCCCAAAATAGTTTTTTTCAGGTGACAAATTCCAAATGTTCCCAAAACTGTGTTTTTTATAAATTTTATGAAATTTCACCAAAAATAGGGGCTTTGGGTGAAATTTTTCAAAATTGTCCCCAAAAAAGGGGTCCTTTAGAGTGGACGTGGTAAACTTTTTTTCCAAAAATATGGGTCTTTTGGGTGACATTTTTCAAATATATATTGGGTCTTTGGGTGATAGCAGTGCTGAATGTGTGGGTCTTTACAGCCTTACTAACGTCACCCCTCCAAGATGGGATTTCCCCCGATCCCTTATTATTTAGTTTATTACTACAATAGGGTGCATCTGATGCCCCTCTTGTCAATCAATTTTTCTTGTCCACCAAGCCTTAAGTGTGGGAACCACTTGGTAAAATAAATAACCTCCACCAAATTAAAATTTATTCGGATGTCCAGCAAGGGTGCAAAACTCCTGTCAGCGAGTATCCGCACACCGAATGCAGCTTCCGTCACTGTATATTAAATGGCACAAAACATTTTCTGCGCTCAGGTGGCAGAAAATCCATCAGCGGAGTATCCATGTACGAGCACAGAAAACAAACACTCCCGTCACTTACATGGTATGGCAACAGATTTCTTCCCTCTGAGCACATAAACTCCATCGCAGATTAATTTCCTATTTCTTGTGCAGAAAGTAGCTCACTCTTTTGTACTGCCCAAATCTTGTTGCGCAAAAGGGTCTGCGTGCGATCCCCTACTGGAGTCCTTGTGCGTGCTCCGCCGGTGGAGCACCTGTGTGCGCTATGCTGGTGCACTCCCTCCGCTAGCAGAATTTAAAATGATGTGCTTGCTCTAATGGCGGGGCATCTGCTTGGTGAAAATTTCAATTGAATTTAACTTAATTTTCATTGTAAATTTTTTTTGTTTTAAACAACAATTTTGTTTTTCAATGCAAATATTTATGAAGCATGTTAACCCACTGGGGATCCGCTGGCAGATCACTGCGCTGACTGTGCCTGGCAGAGTTTCTTGTGCTCGCTTGCTGGCAGAGTTTTCTGCGCTTGTCGTACTGGCAGGATCTCTGCTGGGTCAAATAACAAAATAGGCCTCATGCTACGAACTATATGTACATGTAGTGATATCTAGATGACCAGGAGGCAGGGACCTCTGCACTGCCTTTTCTCTTTGAATTACCTATACTAGATTCGCGCTGAATATAGGAGCGGGAAAAGTTTTGGTCCAATCCATTAGTTGAATAGGGAGAGAACATTTTAATCTATCGAAGGAGTCTCTTGGCTGCCTAACATAGAAAGTGCTTGAAAGGAAATAGGGCCCAAGTCCAAAACTTAATTTGTTTACTGTACGTTTTCTAAAATTGGAATTTTGTAGTTAATACAATTGATTTATAAATCATTCAACACATCAAAAGCTGGTGGTCATTGCGAAGACGCGTATCTTTAAATGTTTAAACATGTAAGAATTTTGATTGCAGGTGTTTTAAGAATAGACATTAGAAGTATATTAAACATTATATTTATAATCTAAACAGAATAAGGATGTGAAAATAATTTTAATCCCTCCTGGGCACTATACACTGTATTTTCATACGTTTTGGTCCGTCTACGTTGTTTCCTAAATGAAACACTGACAAAGTATTTCTTTTTTAGGCGAAATAACTTACACAATTGTGTTTGCTTTTTTTTTATGTGGTTTACGCCAAGGTTTTTCATTTTCAAATTTCATCCACATGCTTAACTATTAAGTAACTACCCGTTTGGACCTTCTGGAGCGGGGTATTGAGTAGTGTATTATCGTCATTAATTTAGGTAAAGTAGGAAGGTATGATTTGAGGCCCCTATCACCTGTGTGGACAGCTGTGAAAACCATTGTTACGTATTCAGATTCAATAGCGCCCTGCCTCTACAGGTAGTATTTCCCTATTAACATACATACTTTTACCATGACCCTCTGTGTTTTGACCACTGCACGTTGTATTGACCGTAGAGCACACAGTATTAAGAAACGCACGGACTAAGTAAGTGCTACAAATTAATTGCTGTTGCGCCCCTCACAAATAAGCTCTCCACCCGTAAAAATGTACAGGTTGTCCCTATATCAGCGGATGACTATAATATGACATTTTTTTCAAACATGCGGTTCGGTATACTCCAAGCTAGTCTTTTAAATTCAAATAGTTGGTTAGCGCTCTGTCCACAGTATCCACAATAAAATGAATAGCATTTATAGAAGCAAAGCAATTGTCCGAATGAAATAGGGACATGTTGTCAATTGTAGAGGTCCATATGAATGATATTTAACCACACAAAATGCAGTCACAATATACGATGTTGTGACAATTTAACTGCAAATTTTAAAACACCTTTCCCAAAAAAAAGTAAAATTGTTTGAAAATAAAGTGCCTTAAAGCAATAACGCACATTTTTGAAGAGTGCCCCCTTTTTAAGTTTGAGATGTTTTGCACAGTTATGGGTTGGAATTGTTCCTAGAACTATTCCTGCAGTGGTATGCTAAAAAATGTGGGGTATTTGTCCCAAAAGAAGCGATTTTGTTTTGTCATTGGTTTGGACTATTGCAATTTCATGGCAGAGCTGGAAACACAAAGTTAGGGTCCATGATAAAAGAGTGCCACCTCATGAAAATAACGTAATGACTTGACTTTCTGAACCGATAAAACAGCTAATGGAGAGCGTAGGACACGTACATTACCACAATTCCCAAAACTATTTCATATTGGAAGGACGTTCCAGCAGCAGTTGAAATATTATCGGAAGTCATTAGCTCTTATTTGAATGACAAAATTCCGCTTTTGCAACACAGAGAAGGTTGAGCTCTACCTTTGTTGATAAGTCAATTACAAATTGCAACTGGGCAAAAATCTTAAAATATTCAAAAAACAAAAAATTGGGGGGCGCTCTTCAGAAAAATGTGCTGTTATTGCTTTAAATGGAATCTGTGGATAGGGCACAAAACTGACTTCTGAATCAATAAACTAACTGGGCTATTACTAATGAAACAAATGATCTTTAGCAGCAAAGTAAGCTAATAAATAAAACCTATGTTGATACCACATAGTCGCAATACAAATGTTTATTAAAGATGCAAAAATGGTGACAAATCCAGGTCCATTTTTTTCTGGCGGGGTGTAAGAGACATCTCTCATTAACATTGTATTGAAATCCTAGTTAAGGTAATTTGAAATTGAAATTGTTTGACCAGTTTTGGCAGATGTCCCACCAATAGAGTGGAGGGCAGAAATTTGCTAGCAGAGCGAGCACAGAAACTCCAGCAGTGGATCACATGTGGTCCAGGGATACAACGAACGGCTCTGATCTAAGGTCGTGGGTTCGAGTCCCGCTGCGGCCAATTGTGATGTACACTGGGCAACGCACTTTACTTCGCTTGCCTCTCTCACCAAGGAGTGGAAATGGGGAGCTGTTAGGGGGAATTTTACAAATCTAAGTGCTGATAGGTGGTGCGTTAGTTGGGCCTGGCAGCCAAACAGTAAAGGCCGACTCCGAGATTTCCTGAGGAGGGCACCCTCAATTTCCAAAAAAATATGTTTTTGCATGTACATAATGCTTGTCATTATACTAATCACTGTGTGAAATTGCTAAGCTTAATCGAATGCCTTCATATAGAAATCACAACTGTGATAAAATTCGGATCCGGAATTTTGTTATACAACAGTATCCTATGGGACGTAAAAATACACATAAGATATTACTGCATAAAACCAAAAAATGATTAATCTCAAATTTCGGAAGTGTGCATTTTAGGTACTCTTTAGTTCTAGTTGACTATTTTTCATTTATTACACAAAAAAATAATATTTCGAAATCTCAGAAGTCAGAATTTATGAAGCGGACATGATGCTACAATTCTGATGGCAAGCGTAATGTAATGGCCAGGCGCTTTGAATCCTAAGTAAAAACGCGCACAATATATTCCCGCTTTATTATTATTATCCACAGACGCTCTGCCAGTGGACTCCATAGCAGATCGCTTTAAATACTCCAGCAACAGATTAATGATGGAGCTCTTCTTGTCTCGGGTGCAGACACCCCACCAACGGATTTTCCGCACTCAAGCAAACAAATGGGCCGTACTATATAGTGATGGGCGTTTTCTGCACTTCTGGCGCAGATACTCTGCCAATGGATTTTCCACCGGTTCGAGCGCCGAAATTATGTCATGCTGAATTAGGACAGAGTTTTCCCGTTTTCTGAGTTTTTGCGCTCTCAAGCACAGTTACTCCATACCGAGTTCTGCAAAGGGGGAGATGCTCTGTAGTGGATATGCAATACATATCGTGTTAAAATCATTGGAACCTTTTCAAGTTTTATACCCTACATGTACTCTACCACATTATTCATGTTCTTGAACTCTTTAGTTTACAATAGGCTGCGGAAATAGTTATGAGGGCACTATACCCATTACCCATTGAGAGTGTATGCTTTATTTAAAACAAAAATTTGTGTTTGCTTAAATGCGAAGATGACGAAAACTATATGTGTTGTGGTCGATTATAAAAAGTTGCTGTAATGGTGAGGGAAATAGCATTTTCGGGTGCCTTTTACTACATAACCTAGGAGATGGGTTTTCTGGTTGTGAACTTTAAGGGGTTTGTTTGACATTGTTAGTTAAAGAGACATGAGATTTCCAAAAGAAGCGCCCCAAATTTTTCAGAACCCCCATTTTTTACCTATTTGAATGCTTACCAACTTGTATTAGGCACACTGAAACGTGCATAGCCGACAACCGCCCCCCCGTTTTTAATGTACAAACCTAAGATGATGATGTTAGTAGTTTCTGTTGTGCACGAAGAAAGCAAAGTTTTCTATGGGGTTCGATTACGATAGCAGGCAAGTTAAAAACAAGGTTTGCGGTTTTCTTTGCACTGTTTGTCCAATACCCTTCCAAACGTTCTTGGTAAGGGTGGTCTACAACCGATCAAGTGAAATTGAGAGAAATTTGTAGCCCTAAAAAAAAATCTGTTCAAATTTAACTACTAATAGAATTGTCCGAATTCGCATTGGTATTCATAATGGTGTGATCAAAGAATCTGAAATATTAAAAATGTGAGGGGGATCAATGACTGGTTTTTAGCTTATAGCCAAAACAAAACTAACTTTTTTTGAGTTATATGAGGGTCCCAATGTTCTCAAAATTTTGAAAAAAAAGTTGTCCACCGGCTTATTCATTTTTATTTAAATGCCGGAAACAACTTAAATTAGAGTCGTTCTAACATTTGGTCCTTGTAGGGCGCTGCAAGAGAAATTTGTGGCACATTTGGTAGCAGCAAAGCAGTGAAGGGTGTGTAAGGGATGTGCACCTAAACGGGGGCATAGAGAATGTTGCATGACGCGATTTTAAAAACAATTCTTTGCGACAAAATATAAATGCACAAACCAAACGCAAAAAGATCCACGGTATCTGTGCGTGGAACCTTCGAATCTCAAAATGCAAAATATTTTTTTGCCACCGGGAGTTGGGCTACCATGAATGCTCAAGCTCCAACAGCTTGTATGTAGTGATTAATAGATTAGCATGCTTAAATGATTCTTACCCTTATTTAGTCACAGAAATAACTTAAATGAAAACAAAATTGATTTGTATATGCTTATTATATTCAAGAGGAAAAAACATGGCAAATTTGTATTGCTCTACGCATTAGAAATGTCACCAATTTTTGTACCAAATAAACAGTTATCAGCTTAATCCTTACCAATAGGAGGATATTTTATATAAAGCTTTTTTATACAAAAATTAAATTTCACATTTTTTCGGGACACATGTTATTTGAAATATATCATTGACCTTTAATGCTTGTCACATTACCAATCCACTGTGTGAATAGCTAAGCTCAAAAATCAAGGTCTTCAGTATGGAAATCACAGTTTTGTTTTTAAATTTATGATCTGGAATAAAAATTTGTTGTTAAAAGTATCCTATGGGACTGTATACTGTACATAAATGTTGACTACATCAAAACAAAAATCAGATCATTCAAACTTTGGAATTGCGCAGTTTAGGTGGCTTATCGTTAGTTTCAGTCAACTTATTCAAATTGTAGAACGAAAGAGTTGCAGGTGTAAGTGAGGTGATGTCCAGGACAACATATTGCTATGGAGCAGGCCAAGAAAAAAAAACAAGTGGTCAGAAAGACCGCGCGCATTGGTTAAAATTGCTTTGAGGCATAATTTGTTTTTTAGGGTTTACTCACTTCAAATTTTTTTTGTAAAAAATTTAAGAAAAAAAAAATGAAAATTTGGCCGCAAGGCGGCCGAAAATGAAAAGGGGAAAAAGTGGGCCTAAAATGCATGAAAAGAAAAGAAAAATGCATTTCTCATTGCGATTTTTCACATTTCTTCTGAGACAACTTGTTTTTTTTTTGGCCTAATGACTTCTAGTAATTAGAGCCCTGCGGGGCAACCCGAATCCCCGAAATTCCCCAGACCGGACCGAACCGGAACGGACCAAAACCGGGTCGGGGAGCATTTTAGCACATTATTTCCGGTCCGGTCCGGTCCGGGGATCATTTGGTCGGGTAGGGTCGGGGCGGGGCTATGGTGCTTCGGTCCGGAAATAATTTTAAGTGTTAAAAAATCAGAGAAACATATATGAAAATGTATATCTGGAATTGGCCTGGTTTCATCTAGTTCTCCAAACCTCACCGTCGCATCTTTCCCGGAGAAGGTACGACCATCCTGAGGTCCGTTCACACTTCACTGCACTGTGCATTGCTGTGGCAGTAAATTTACTGCAATGTTCCGTCACTTCCGCTGCACTCCTAATCGATTTACTGCAGGTCAACCCAGGTCACTGTACGGCACGGTTTGCAGTACGTTGCAGTAAACTTGCGAAATTTGGCATACTGCAACACTTACTGCACCCCACTGCATCTTGCTGCATCGCCAGTTAAATAATTTTAACTTCGTAAGTTTGCAGTACTGCATTGCGTTGCATAACTGCAAGTGATTGTTCAGTGACAATTTTGGTAGGCTGCAAGTCAGCACTGCAACTGCAATGTCAGTGAATTATGAACGGACCTTTAACTTGTAGGTCAGTTATTGGAGTGCTCCCGCGCCATTTCTCAAAATGGTTTCTGAATCATTTTACACTACATGCACATGACGCAAGTTACGACTCTGCGTAAATTGAATGACTTCAAAAATCCAAAAGTGTTCGTTTATACACTCAGATTCGCGAGTTTGGCCAGTTTCATTATCTTGAATACATATAGATATTCAAGCACTGCACTGCAGCGCTTCCCACACTGATCTCTTCACAACCGCTGAAGATTTCGCGGGATTCCTGAAAAACTTGTATTACCCTGTAATATTGAAGAAAACGAGTTGGAACCAGCGCAACGTCGGACCAGGGGGGTATGACTGCCAACCTAACAGCAACAGCGATTCCCTGAGTCGGCCAAAAGTCGCTCTTATCTGTTCTGATGTGGAAATTTAAAACATTGGCCTTTATATTTTGAAAGATAAAACATGACCCTTATCTAGGGATTTGGCTTGAAAAATGTGCCCATTTCTAGGGATTTCTGCGAAAAAACAACTAACGGCCAATTGGGAATTGCATACTAGCGTGCGCCTTCACGACAACTGCAGCTTGACCCGGGAAGGTCGGATTTATTTGGCATACGTCGGAAAAAATTAGCACTCTTATATAAATGCCCAGTAAACATGTAAACTAATCTATGTTTTTAAAGGATCATGAATACGTCATTTTTCTGTCCATAACTGTGCGAACACGGTTGTACTGCAAGGCACACCCATAAAAGAAATCTTATACATTAGCTTCACGATAAAATGCGATGCAACTATGACAAAATCAGGTCTTGGAAAGGAAATTTGAGCACAATGTGGTGCGATATGAGGCCAGATCCTGTCAACACGTCGGGTATAACGTGTTGTGTTGCATGAGCGCGTAGTTTCGTGTGCGTTTGTATACGTTCGTGCTCGGACCCTCGTGGAGTCCAATGAGAATGAGGGACCAAATTTTAATAAATAAGTTCTCAGCGCGAAAATTTTTCTCCAAATTTCTCTACGAACTAAAAGTTCGCAGCCACCCCCCCACAATGCTTTTAAATGATGCCTTCTTGCCGTATGGTAAAAATTGAATGCATCATCAAGCAGTTTTGAGAGGATCAACAGGCATATTAATAGATTTAGGGATTTTTTACCATGAGCTCCACAGGAGGCATGGCAACCTCCAAAAAATCCCAACTCTAGTATCGAACATCGGGCGTCCTTCCCGCCCTGGTCATAGGAGTAAATCCCCCCCCAATAGGCCCTTTTTTGATAAGGGGGAGGGTCAATACTGATCATATTCCCAAAGTTGATGGCCCGTTATGCGTTTTAACCAAAAATAACCTCAGATTTACTATTTTAGTTTAAAAATGGTTAAAATTTATGCGAGCTTCGCGAGCATTTTCTTCTAATAATACAATCCATTTAACGATTTAGCTTCTAAATGGCAAAATTTTAGTGCGCTTCGGGCGCACATTTGCTATTAATGGATCTTTTCGGCAAACCCCCAACTCATTTCATAAATTCATCACCCCTCCCCCAATGTCAAAAAGAAATTTACGCCACTGATAAGGTGATCCGTCTCATCACATTTCGCATTCCAATGAATGTGCCTACATTTACAACAAGATTTTGTCAATTATTATTATTTGGATTTCGGAAAAGGTATTATAAACTTGACCAAGAATGGCACAATGGCGCGAGTTATCCGTAATCAATTTGTGAAATAAATCGTAAATACCAAGTAGCGCGGGTAAACACAAAGACAATTGAATCTGAAAAACAACTTCACAGTCAATTCACCATGGACTCGTTCTACCGGGGAGAATTGACGTGCGCATCGTCGGTCTATAAAAGAGGCGGTCCGGTCCAGGAAAAAAGCTAAGCCGGTCCGGGTCGGGCGAGTTTGCCCTTAATTATCGGGTGGGGTCGGGGGCGGGGGGACGGCTACACGGGGTTTGTCGGGGTTCGGGGTGAAAAAAATCTTTGCCACGCAGGGCTCTACTAGTAATGGTGCCTTAGAAACTTCAGTTAAATGGATATTGCTCATCCATCTTCAACACAATATTGCCATGTTTGATTTTGTGAACAATGATTGCTTATTATTTAAATAATGAGGGAATTGTTAATCAATTATGTCAGATCACATGTGGGTGTAGAACTCCACTGTGCCTCATCGTTCTACTTAAAATAATATTACGCGTCATGAATATTCATGAACAAAATCTGTATTTCATTGGCTGATTTATATTACGCTTGTGATTTTCCCGAGAGAAATAGGATTGAAACTGTTTATTACAACCTCGTTCCCCTGAGTCACAGTGAGGTGTTAAAAAACAAATACTATGGTTTTATGAGCTTAGCTTACAAATACTACATTGTCTATATCGGGAAATAGGAATACTCTTCCCCTGGGTACTGCTACAGGCCTATCGAACCAAACACGAAGGGTTCGGGGTTGATAGGCCCGTAGCCAGTAATGAGGAAAAATAAGTGCTTATTTCCCTCTAACCATGTATAGGGCATTTATCTTATTCCGTGTGACATCCGTGCAATATTCAGTGGCCGCAGCTCTAAAAACACGAGTGTTGATTGAAAACGTTGGCATACACACGTGCGTTTTTAAAGCAGGCATAGATTCCGCACAAGAAACATCTGCGTAACCGTGTTGACGTCACTGACTCAAGGAAGGAAATGCGCTATAGTATTTGATAATGTCACCTGTGTGATATGATAGTACAATGGAAACAGGTTGACAATAATATGTCGAACCCATTGCTACCCACGAAACCCGGATATTAACGTCAGACACTTTTCATTTGAGATAAGGGCAGATTTGAAATGCTGTGAAAACAGCTTTAAAGTGATGTATAAAATGTAAGCATTGCTCTTCTTTCGTCCCTCAAAAACTCCAATATATGCCTGAAATCTTTTGTGTTCTATTGATTTTACAAAGTTTATTGAATCCTCTTTCTCCAAAAGTACTCTGGTGACTTTGTCATGGTTTGCGGGGAGCAGGTCACATGTTCTTTGCGTGGAAACAAAGTCACACTTGCTACACCAAAAATAAGGTATGAGATGCACAATGCAAATATTTCTTGGTTTAAACAATAGCATTAATAAAGATCAAACTAAATAAAAATAAATCTTTGTTTACCATCCACATGTACATCTTTGATATAGTACAATAGTACCTTCTTTCAATTGTTTAACTATAAACACTAGTTCAGACATAAAACATGCATTGTACTATGAAATTACATGACACAGCAGTTTGTAAACATATTTACGGATGGAGTAATTATGGACGGAGTAAAAGTAGTAATCATGGACGGAGTAGCGTTAATAGATTGATCAATGACGATTCGTGGTGGGTGCTTGGTTGAAGTATTTTCACTATTAAGTGTCTTCGTTTGGAAATAATATGGACCTTTAATCCACAAAGCTGAATTAAAAGCACTAGCGTGATTCACCCGAAAAAAGTCAAACTATTTGAAAATTCGCATGGTAATAGCTTTAAAATTGAAGGATACGTCTGTAATAATTCTCATAAAGTTATTGTTTTCCAACTGAAGAATTGTCAGAAAAGGAAAAAAACGGCACAGTCTCAAAGATATTGACTTCCATTGAATAGGGTTGTAGTACGTGTCCGTAAGGACAGTAATGACTTACTAAAATATCAGTTCTGTGCTTATAGGTTGCTTCTCGGTCTTATCAATTTGCAGGGTATGTTAGGGTGCCTTTGTATTGTTTACAGACATGCAAAAATCAGATTTTTGAGATTTTACGTGCCTTTAAGATTTATCTTAGGACAATTACAAACAATCCAACGGATGGTTCAAAATAAGCTAAAATAATACCCATAAATGAACAACTTGAGTGCAAAAACTAGTCAATTATGGCATGGTCTCAGTACCAGTCTAACTTTAAAGTTTTGTCCTGTTTTCAGCTGATTTGGTCCTACTTGGAGTGGTCAGTAAAAGCTAATTTCTCACTAAAACTCATAAAAAAGAAGTAGTTTTCCAAAAATTGGGAAAGTGTGTTTTGCTGACATGGTCTTCAAGAGCACAACTTAGATCCCACCTTAAATGCTATGCAAAAGAATCCAATACAAGGGCATGGGAAAGTATTTTAGAAAATAAAGTGTAAGTAGTCATTGGAGGGGCATAAAACATGACTGCGCACACCTTGATTTCTTGTTATTCACACCTAACATACAGCGTTCCTCGGAATGGGTCATCTTCCATGGCGGTGTGTGAAATGGGGTTTGGTCAATAGGCACATGGGGTCATTCAAGTCAATCTGTGTTCATCCCATGAGTCGAGCCAGTATTTCTTTTGAGTATGAAGTTAATTGATCAATGGGTTCAAAAGAGTACGATTCAGTAAGTATATGGTAAAATTTGTTCACCACACCAACAGACATACTATAAAAGTAATCCGTATGTGTCACTCTGCCTGCAACAGATGACACAAAAATAGTCTAAAAGTGTGTAAAATGCCATACTTCTTGCCTAAATCTTTTTTTTTTTTGGGGGGGTTTTTTTCTGGGTGAGCACGAGTGACACCACTTCACCGGTGACCTCATCACGAATAATGGTATGTGAAAAAGGGACATGATATGCCTCTTTCTTCTATAAACACATTGAATTTATCAGGGGTCACTAGTGAAGTAGAAGTGGGGGAATTATAGGCCCAAACCATGTTTACATCTTATTCAACACCACAATGCATATCTGAACTACAATTTGTTATAAGTCCTTGAATCATTTTAAATATTGGTAGCTTATGCAAGAGATATAGGTTGAAACCACATTGTAACTATAAATTTCTTTCCCCCTCCCCATCCACCTCCCAAGTCAGTTTTGAAAACAATATGCAGAGAGATTGACCAAGTGTGTCGTGGGTCATGCAACACTGAATTGATAGGGGGCGGGAACCCAAATTGCACAAGGTTCAACAATTATGAACAAGATTGTAGCTACTACCATGCATAACCCGGATCGAACATGAACACAGCCCATTATCGTCAAAATCTTCAGTTGTGATGTGCTTGTGAAACCAATAATGCTGCTGAATCGTGATAATTGTCACAGGGGGTGGTTGGTCATAGAATTATATTTAGAAATGGGTTACATAATATCGTAAACACTGCCTCCTTTTTTTTCCACACTTCAACTGGTGCATTTAAGAACCTTATTAGGGACAAGGAGCTTCAATTTAACAATGATACATTATATGACGGTAAATAATGCTTTAACACAATCATACCTTGTGTAACTCCATTTGAGTCTACAAACAAAAAACTTATAATTGTAAGTGTACAGGTTTTACAAGGAAAGAAACTCTAAAGGCTATAGAGAAAATTAAAGTCATTGCACAGCCCTCTTAGTGCATGATGCTGACCGCCAAGTTCATCCATCAAAACTTTTTGTTTTGACGTCTACCGGGCAATTTAAGGTGGTCGTCTACACCGCAACATATCAAACATGAACGGGGACGAATGCACAGATAACTCAAAATGGAGTTACCATCCTAGAAGCATCCGTCATAAAAATTGAAAGCTCCCTATGCCTCATTATTGTGGATTGCTTTAAGAGATTTTATTACTTAGCGTCATATACATAAAATCCACACAAGGGTAAAGTCAGGAGCAGACCACATGTATGGCTCACTGTATGGCTCTACGCTGCTCTGCTTATCAACTAAGTATATGACTGGTTATGTACTATTTTTCACTTTCAGTATAAGCAAGTTGAGAGTTACCTTTTGTTCTTAAAATGTGGGGAGTATCGTAACCTGACCCATCTGACACATCTTTTTTCTGACACACGTATGAATCTTCACCTGAATAAAGCACAGGTTTATTCTGTTATGGTTCCGAATTCATAAGTGTGTAGAAAAAAGTGTGTCAGATTGGGTCAGGTTACGGAACTCCCCTAAAGTGGTTTTTGAAAGTGTTACAACTACTGGTTCCTTAGTGATGAATGATTGGATATCTTGCTTCACTATGCATCATGAGGAAGTTCCACTCGTAGCACCATGGTATCAGTACTTTTTGAATGAACTACTTTCTCTTCAATTTTTTCCACTCCTATTGCCAACAACTTGTTTCGGCCTCTCATTATCACCTTTTAAAAGGGCATGGCCCGTCCGCTAATAGGCTGAGCGTGCCACATTTTGGTCGACATATTAATGTTACCGAGAAGATTAGAATAGAAGGAGAGTTCAATAGCGACATCAAACAGGAAACCTGCTCATCTTCCGCTATTCATTGCAATTGGCTTAACTAGGATCGAACAGCAGCCGGGAATCGCCAAAGTGGAGCTAATGCATGCATAACATGCCTGCATCTGTTTTTGAAAGGGATTGATCTGAAGCATGCCAATCTATTGTTTCCTGCGACCGGTGTGCATCGAAAGTCCTAGACTCAACTTAAAAATGTATCTGCTTTCCTGCACAAATGTTTTGGTGCTACGCTAATCCGCGCATAACTGGGTATTTTATAACCGTACAAGTGCAACCTGGTTGTCCTGAAAAAGAGTATATGGGCTGAACTGCCACTCTTGACTCCGATTATGTTCAGCTGAATCATTAAGAAATTACATTATTTTTTCTTTTTTCAATATCGTCTCGAAAAATGAATCAATAAGATGTTTTTTCAACCACATTCAGTTAGCATTTCCAATGATTCTTGATCCTGGGAAACGACGGGAATTTGTCTACAATTTGGAAATGTGTTCCTCTGCAGAAGAGTATAGCAGTATTGTTAGACTACTTTCCCCTCCTTACTTCCGTGTTTGACATAAAGCAGCCTAGCGATTCAGTGAACCGTAAATGGTCGTATGAGACGTTACATGAAAGAATCTTAAGTAGTACTTTAGATGCTTTATAATAATGGGTTTTGAATAGCAGCAATTGCCAGCAATCGACTTGATTTTTGTAGCTCTAATCTGCTATCACACATCCCTGATTTTACAAATAGAAATAGAACCTAATGAGGTCATGTGACCACATTTTGTCAATCCAAACTCAAATAGTTTTTCACTTTTATTCTCTATATGCACATAAATGTCTCACTTAGTCTTTGTCAAAGACTCCTTTTGTAAGGATCCCCGGAGACGTGCGTCGAAGGTACCCCTGGTAAGCAGAGCAAGCATCTGTGCAAATAGCCAACTTCTTGGTCAAGCATAATGTGTAAACAAAGTTTTAGGTGTCAATCAATATGGAGGATTGTACCACTATAAATGCTTGTCCCAACATTATCTGTCAACCAAACCCTTTCTTTACCAAAATAGAAGGCCCAGCAGTAACAAAGCACAAAGTATCACTTGTGTTTTGACTGCAATGCATTCCCCAGTGACCTTATTACATGTATTATCCAATCAGTTTTCCCAGAAAGTTTCGGAAGATTTCTCCTGAAAAATACAGAAAAAATAAATACTGAAAGGCGATGTGCAAGAGACTCCCAATAACAGGGTGCTATACTGCATGTATAAGGGACGCTAGACAATAAAAAGTGCAATGCCTTGATAAGGCGAATGTGATTACTTGAGAATTTTTAATTCTCTTCAGATCTTTCTTGTGCTGAACGTCTCATGCACATTTATTGCTTAAAGGGCCATTGCCTGATCCGTATCTTTGACCATCACTCCTCCGCATCAAACCTGGAGATGTTGGTATCATTAGAAAGCTTGTACTTTTTATCTCGTCCACAAAATAATTTGGCCGACTATTTCCTTCCCATAATGAGATAGATGCTCAAATTGGAATCAGACATAATGTTTGGCTACTGTTTGATTTATGTATGTATGTTTTGTTTGTGCAACAAAAGGGCTGCGCAAATTTTCGAATCCATATTGCGCCAAATTCGCATGAAAGTGCGTTAGATACCGGACGGTTCGCGCATATATTTGACGAAATCCTTCAGAAATGACTGAAAACTCCACGAAAATGTGCTCGGTTTCTATATAAATTACCATTTGTTGCAACGCGTTACTAACGGGCGCGTATGCTGGCGTTGCGACGGGTGGTTACGCGTGAGACGCGATCTGCGGTACGCAACGGTTACGCGTTATACGCTACATGCTGTATAACGCAAGTAACAGGCGCCTTATACATTGTGTACGGTAGTGGCAAAAAACCACCGATCTATATTTACTAAAACGGTGATGTGGGTAAAAATAATGATCACTCCCGTTCATGTTATTATTTCGCTTTGATGTGATGTGTAAAGTACGGGTTAGAACCCACGCGGGGAAGTAGTTTGAGATTAGTTTTGTGAGAAAAAATTGAAATATAACGGAAGTTACGGGATGAATATTGCGGTGTTAGTTAGAAAATAGGAAGTGGGCCTACATAGGGCTAAGCTGCGGGATATGCTGGAAACTATAATACGGGAACTTTGAGTTGTGGAAAAAATACGCTCACGGGATGTTGCGACGGGGGAATGCATAAACTGCAGTAGAAGACAAGTTGTAACGGATTTTAGGAGTTATGAGAGGAACAAAATGAGGATATGACATATGAAAAAGGTTTAAATGGAAACTTCTACGGGATTAAATATTGGCATTTTTATTATTTAAAAATACAGAAAATGAACTAAAAATTTGTAACTAAACGAGAGACAGGATATGATACGGGAGAATTGAGTTAACTAAAAGGTGTTTTTGTGACGGTGGGAGTCCTTAAACTTCAAAAAAAGGATGACGGGTAAATCATACGGGATTGACTTGTATGAGTTGTGTATTCCACTGGTTTTGATTATGACGGTGTCTCCATATGTGTTACTTCTCAGTTATCGCGTCAGTTTTAGTGATCATTTCTGTTTCAGTGATCGCTCTTCAGTTTCAGTGAATCGCTTCTTTTCAGTGATTCATATCTGTTTCAGTGATCGCTTCAGTTTCAGTGATCTTTTCTCTTTCAGTGATCGCTCCGGTTCACTCAGCTAGCGGGACCCGCGCGAAGCGGGCCTCCCGCTAGTGTTTGCATTCTGGAAATTATTTGGATGTAATTTGGGCTCTTTAATACATCACAATTATCACTCAAACAAAAGTTTATGTTTGGATTAAATGAAATTTTGAATTGAGATATATTGGTGATAGCCATTCCCATACATATTTTAGAAATGCACCTAATGAAGGTTGTCCGTATTTCACCAAGCGGCCATTTTTGGGTACAAGTTAACTCCATTCAAATCTTTACAGATGCCAAGCAATGGAAGATGAAAAAAAAGAGCAGCATAATTGCCAGGCTTCTTTATTTTATTCCTAAATGATCACAGGTGAAACACTATTTTAGTTTAACAAAGAGTACAAAGAAGAGAAGATCTCGGTGTGTATCCCAATGAAATCATCCCCGTCTCTTTAACAACATTTCATTGTGTGTCGGCATTCGGGCCCCCCCCCATTCAAATACAGTGTTTCCGTTTTGTAAGCAACATTTGAGCCGCATGATAAGGACAGTAAATGCGATTCCTTAGTGATTTAAAGATGGTCCCTTAAATCATTTAAACATTCCTCTATGTTTATTTTAACTCTTTTTTCACTAAGGACCAAAAAATAATCATAGTCCCCCAGAAGAAAATGGGGTAGGCCTTGCAAAAAGTTCTTTGAAACCAGTTAGATATCGATACCCGGAAGATTTTCTCCATAGCAACAATCATGTGATATCGCATTCTTGAAAGTCGGTGATATGCCAATCGCATTGGCTCGTGGGATACACACAGGATATTCTCTGAGTACAAGGGTTTGCATATCTTGTAGTCACACTTGAAAAAGGCTAACTACCTCTATCAGGGGTGGATTTCACAAAGATTTCAACCCATCGTACGACCATCATAAGCAAACGCATTGTAAGTTACTGTCAGAAACCCATATGGACTTGCGATGCATTTGACTTAGGTTACCGGGAATCGTAAGGTCTTTGGAATTCCACCTGATTTTTTTCTTAATAAGACAACTTTTTCAATCCTGTTTTACTTTTGCTACATTTAAAGTCAGTCACATTCTACCTAAAATATAGCATGAAATGCCAATTCATTACATTTACATATGGCAAGAAGATTCGAAGTGGCTCCATCTTTACAGATTAAAGGTGCTTGTTCTGATTGCCTTTGGGACCCCACTGATTTACCTGGAAGTAGTATTAATTTTGACATCAGATGAAAGGCCATATTTTTCTCACTGTCGTCAAGAAATTTCAGTTATCAAATCATTCTTTCCCAAGATACAAAAAAACTGCCGCTTTAATGGTTAACCTCAATATTAGCCCACAGTAGTGAATAGGGTCTTGCAATGTTGCATTATCGCTTCTTCTATCAAAACCGCAAGTCTATGTCCCACGATACTTGTTGGTAGTGTATGCGGTGCCAAGCTCTCATTTCAAATTAAAGATCAGATACACATAAAATGGGAACAAGCACCTTTAAGAAATCTTTAGACGTGTAATTGTTCAAATATCTATATCCATTTCTGACGGGGTTTCCTCTCCATGGCTAAGTCTTCAGTAATGTAGGTGAAATTTGTAGGAATGGACTTCTCTGCCCTGTCCTTCCTTGCCACACTTCTCAAACTTTTTCTTCTTGTCTCCATCAGCTCTTTGTTGTCTTTCTTCTTCCTTCTGCTGATCTTCTTCTAGTTTTCATTCTCTTTTCTCTTTCTCTTTTCGTGCTCATACCAACCTGCTGTTGAGTTCTTCCTTCCACTGAAAGTGAATCAATCAATCATGAACTCAGAATCTGGTGTGATTATAATCCGGGGACAGTGGGTACTCACACAATTACCAATACTAGTTCTAGTGAAAGACGCACAAAATAACATGCTAAAAATGTCACTTGATTCTAACACTGTTTAAATTTTATAGTGTATCTGTAGATTTTTAGTTCCCCATAGATTTTTAGTTCCCTGTGTTAAGTCAACTATCTGGGTCCTGGTCTGGACATCTTAATACAAAAAAATCACTCTAGTTTCATGAAGAAAATATTGTTACCATAATTCACTTTGGGTAATTTTGTTTATCATGTGATCAGATACAGCAAATGTTGCAGAATCCAAGGATTGTTTTAAAGGTGCGTGTTCCGATCGTCTTTGGTACCACCCTGATTTACCCGAAGTAGTATTCGATTTTGATATTAGTTGACAGGGACGTATTTTTCTCATTTTCATCCTGAAATTTGAACCATCAATCCATTTATTGCCAAAATATTTTTTAAAACTGTTGAATTAATGGTTACCATCCAATATCAGCACAAGTTGAATATGGCTTTGCAATGCGCATTATTGCTTCTACCACAGCAAAACGCACAAGTTTGTTTCCAACTGTACTTGGAGGGGCATTTGTTGCAAACCAAAACAGGATGTCAAATCGACCCAGCTGATGAATTAATGACTACTGAAATGTTTGAGCATATATTTATGTAAATGTACTCATAATTTTCAATATTAGAATTGACTTACCTGATCTTCAACAATTCTCTTGAGGTCATAGCTAGTACGAGCCACAAAATCAACCGGTGTTTCCTGGAAAGCTTTTAACAATGCCAGCTCTTGCCTGAGGAGACAAATTGAACAAGGTCCGGTTTAAAACAAGATCCTTCTTGAGACTAAAGGCAATATTCGCACCTTTTATTGAAGAGCGCCCCCAATTTTCAAAAAATTTTGAGATTTTTAAACGCTTGCATTCGTAACAACTGCTATAAACTATACCTGTGAATGGTTTAGCCTCGAAAATGTCTGTGTCCACGCAAATGAGGATTTTTGTACTCGAATAATTATTATCGTGGATCCGCGATAATAATACAACGGCTATGTGGAAACGGCCTTCCAATGTATAAATAGCCTGGAAATAGCGCGATGTCGTCTACGCTCAGCCATTAGTTGTTTTAATAGTTCAGGCAGCCATTTAGAGGTTATTTTTTTCTCGAGGTGCAACTTTTCATCAGGACAGACAAAACTTTAGACATTTCCAGCTCTGCAGGTTATTCCAATCTGGATCCCAATTCTAATTACAAAATCGCTTATTTTGTGATAAATACGCATTTTTTTAGCATTCTCGTTCGCAGGTATAGTTTCCTAGACAATTACCAACGTAACTGTGCAAAAATATCAAATTTTGAAAATTGAGGGCGCTCTTCAAAAAATGTGCTAATATTGCTTTAAATAAAAAATACATCGGTCCTTGGACCGCTTGCGTCGCCTGTCGTCGCGGTTTGTGAATGATAAGCCTAACATGACCTTTGACCCTGATATGTGACCTTTGACCGCATAAACAAGTGAGGGTTTGCATGTAAACTGCATAAAAAGTGTGGTTCCAATTGAACTTCAACTTTTCAAATGAGGTCAAGTTCACATTATCAGTCTATTTTACAGCTTGACCTCACATGAACTTTGACCTTGGTATGTGACCTTTGACCTCATCAACAAAAGAGGGATTACATATTATTGCACCTATGACTCATTATCAAGTTTGGTTCCAATTGAACTTCAACTTTTCAAATGAGGTCAATTTACATTTTCAGCCTATTTTACAACTTGACCTCACATGATCTTTGACCTCGGTATGTGACCTTTGACCTCATCAACAAATGGGGGATGCCATGTTGCACCTGTGACCCAAGTTTGGTTTAAATCCATCAAAGTATGTGGATATTACAGGCATATGTTAATCCTTTTTCACAACAACAGACATCAACAAGAACCATCATCAAAAACTACAGTGGACAAAGTGATCCCTATGTGTTTTCCTGCCTTAGGGCAGGCGACACAAAAAGAGCTCTGACTTCTGTACAAATTCTGTTGCCAATGTTAAGCTTTTTTTATCAGGGGCAAATATAAACCAAAAATATAGTAAAAATGTTGACTATGGCACAATCTAACAAAGCCATAGTAGTAAAGTCTGCATAAAGCACAATAATATACTCACCAGAATGTTGTGAGTTATTTATTTACTTACATGTATACTAAAATGATCCAAAGTGCATTTTTGTGCTCAAAAAAGCCTCGAGACACCCCTAATTGCACAGTAAAAATTTTGGTACGCCAAGCCTGGTAGCGTCCAACGTAGCATCGGTATGCCCATCACTACGCCACTGGCACCCAGCATCCTGTGCTCCATTTTTGTACCTTCCCCAAGGCTCCACTTGCGGGAAGGGCTGGATGGGTTCCTAGTTGGATTATCGTAAGTTATTACATGTAGGTAAAGAGATCATTCACAACATTCTGGTGAGTTATCTCTCTTATCATTTAACATACGAAATGATCACCAACTAGTGCATGACCGGCCACATGGTTACATAGGTGGAAGGAAGCGGAGCTGGTCGTCGAGTGCCTGCGGGGGGTTTCTCGCCATGTGAAGTTGTAATGGAAGCTGAAATAATTTTTGCCCCAGTACAGCCATATACATATAATAAAAGCACATTCTGTAGCACGGACATCTGTCATACGTAGACTGGCATCCCACCTTATGAGCATAATGGAAATGATGCTAGCATCCTTCCTCTTTCTCTGACTGCTTTGCCGACAGGATGGGTTTGGTCACGGTTTGATTACTTCTAAGGATGCCTATCATATAACGTCCTCCATCCTGCTGCTCCATAATTTCAGTTAAATGTCACTCCTAAGTGAAAAGGCCCAAGATGTTGACTGACTTCTAATTCATGAGCATGCGGTTTAAGGCCGCTGTTACTGTCCAGTGACGAGGCTTTCACTTAAAAGCGGATAAGAGATGCGGGAAGTGACCCAGCGTGAAAAGGTTTGTTTTGTAGCAGGTTGTAAGGTTTAGTTGTAGGATGTGAAAAAGGGTGGTCTGAAATGAAGAATCATAGATCCTTCTAGGAAGGCGTGCGGTGGAAATAATGTCGAAGAACTCTGACTGGACACCAACGTTATCTTCAGGATCTCCAGTAATTCTTGGAAGTTCTGGAAGAATATAGGCTGAGGTGCATAATTCAGTGTCTGTGTTTAGCCATGAAACCAGCACGAGGTAGGAGAGTGATATAGTGAGAGGTCGGAGAATATCATATATTCTTGTCAATAGATAACGCCTGGATTTCTGAACTCTCTGGTAGATGAAGCCATAAGAAGGAACGAAGTCTTTCTTGTTTAAGTCGAAAGTGTAGCTATATCCACGGTTACAAAACGGCTCATCAGACTGACGCATGATAGAAACTACGGAAGAATCCCAAGAAGGAGTTTCTAAAGGCGGACGGTTATTCAGCATTCCTTAAGTGATATGGGAGCGTATTCTCTTCTTTAATCATGTCTGGTTTGTCATGAATGTAGCTATGGTGACCAAATAGTTTAGTAGTTGAACGGTTGTGGTTTTTCCTTGAAAAGTTTGATCGAGAAGTTACCACGTTCTCCTACGAGGGTGTATGCGGAATCAACTTGGATTCTTGCACCACACGTTGAAACGTGAGTTACCACAGTCAATGGAGGTTGGCTTCCTTATTGCTTCTGATGAAAAACCTGTGCGTTTGAAGGCGAGCTTGATGAGAGAGGCCACACAGTCAAGTGTAGAGATCTTAGTCTTTGAGAGACCCACTCTTAGTTTCTTACGTCCACCAGCAGATGTTGCCTCAGAATCAGGTCTTGGTGATCTTCCAACATGCTGACCAACATTAGGAACCAAACCTGACGTGGCCAAAAATGGGGCGACAATGCAGCATCCTGCATGACTTGATTGCTGAACTTGTCAGGACTTTGGCCAGAATTATTATTGGTGGAAAGGCATATGCAATCAGAAGGACCCAATCATGTATAGCAGGCTCTCGCCCAGGCTTTCTCGTTCGACAGCCATGTGCGATATGTTGGGAGTTGGTGATTAGACCTGTTGCGAACAGATCTAATCTGGCTGGAAAGTATTGAAACACAAAATTCATTGCGCAGTATATGCGTTGTTGAGATGCCACTCCAAAGTTGATCCTGAATAAGCTATCATGTAGTTGACTTCCGCCTTCATGGTAATTGAATGATTCTTGCACCAAGTGAGGAGGCGGATAGATACCGTGCACATGAGATAAATCGGTTCCCTCCTTGGTGACTATGTAGGCAACTAAAGAGGAATAGTCTGCATCGATTTTCAATGATTCCAGATATTCATATGTTAGAAACCGCCTTAGAAACGTGAAAAACTGCTAGACAGCTCTAGTACGTATTTTGTGCGTTTCCTTATAATCTTCGACCACACACCTTTCCTTAGAGGGACCTAATGCATGCATCCCCAACCGATCTTGAAGCATCTTGAAATTATAATATGGAGTTGGTATTTCGTTGAATTCTTTCCCACATAAGGTTCTGAGTGCTTAACCAAAGTAGATGCTTCACGATCTTTGTATTCAAACGGACTTGAAGGTTGAGATCGTGACGGTGGTCTCTGTAGTAACTTTGAAGTTGAAGTGGAGCCAGTCTCATTCTCAATCTGCAGAAGGGTAGTAGGTCTACCAAGCTTGCTAGCATCCCTAAGCAGCGGAGTCATAGATGTGCTGGAGAAAAATTCCTCATCAGAATTAGCAGGGATGCAATTTCTTAATACCGTAATTTTCTCTTCGGTCGGAAAAGCTTTGGCTTCTTAATCCAAGATTGCTCCTAGGAACTCCGGCTACTGACTCGGAATGAGGTTTGATTTCTTTAAGTTATCCGTGAAACCCATCCGTCACGTCTCATGACACGATCAACTGTCTTGATCAGGCTTGATTGTTTGGAGCCACAATAACCATCGTCGAGTAGACGCACCTGGATACCCTTCTAAGATGTTCTGCCACTGTTTCAACCAATCTTGTAAAGGTAAGGTGAGCGTAGAAAGTCCGAATGGACAAGAACTCGAACTGGTAGGATTGATTGTTGAACCGGAAGCGAGCCATCTTGATGAGGAGGAAAAACTGGAACATTGAGGAGGCGTCTATACCCCCCCCCTGTTACGCCGAACCAGCCCTGCTTCAACTTATTTGATTGACACCGAGAGGGTTCCATTCTGAGAGTTTGGATGAATAAATCTGTTCAGAGGGCGTAAATTGAGGATTGGTCTGAGATCTCCAGTTTTATTCGAGCCAGGAGAGAATTGAGTAGAACTCCATAATTTTTATCGAAAAATGCAATTTCCTTAACTCCTCTACTTCGTTGTTTAAACTAATAGCCTTAGAGTTTGGGTTATAGGGTATACAAAAAACTGACTTCATCGGCGGAAGGGCGGTAAATTCCAAATGGTAACCTTCTAAAATATATGCAGAAAACCCATGGATCCGAGGTTAGCGACCGGCCACGCCACTGGCGTCATAAGTAGGTAAGAGTCATTAGTATTCTTCCTCCCCTACTTGCGCCACGTCTGGCGCCTCTACGACTGAGTAGGAGGAATAACTCTCCATCGGTCTGGGAGGCCTCTACAGTTGATTAGATTTTTTAAAGTGTAGCTAGATCTTACGAAAGGAACCTCTGTTTCTCTGTTGGCAGGAGTATAGTAAAGTGGAAGCCTTTCTCTGGTAGCCAGAATCATAAGGCTGTCTCTATGCGGCCTTATATCAGGAGGAAAAAAAACTTTAGGTGATATCGGTAGATTTCTTGACGCTGATCTGCAGCTTTCAACACGTTTATTCTTGAGGGTAAAGCTAGGTCACTGAACTCCAAAGAGAATCCTTGCTCTAGGAGCATTAAAGAGATCCTCTTGGCTTGACATAAAGGCATCAACCGCATTCAGTCTTCTGCGAGTTCATGAGACAGCTCCACATAAGGCTCCAACAATCTTTCATAAAAAGACTTAGAGACAATAAGGCTACTTCGATGTTCTCATACTCCACGGACAATTTGCCCAAATTGGCGGAGATCAGCATCATTGCCCCCCATTCCAAGAATCTACCCTATGAACGGGCCTATGTTTTAGTAGAGCGCTTCAATACGGAGGTGGACATGGCCTCCGACTAAAAAATGTCTTCACATCAGACTTCATCTTAGTCACAGCAAGGACTGAGATCCAAAGGAACTGAAACGAATTCTTTATCCTCCTCACATGAAGGTTAAGACTCAGGAATCCATCAGAGAAGGAGAGGAGTTTTATATTTCGTCCATATAGACTTCTGGCTTTTATACATAGTCGTCCTAAATCGCAGTAACGAAAAAGAGGCTTCACTACATGTTCTTGATATGTTTAGCCGTTAAACTAATGTCGGAGGAGATCGTATCTTGAAGTTGTAGAAAGAGTGAGTGAGTGAGTGATTAAAGGTAACGACAACTCAACACAATTGTGTTATATAGTGTCAGTACATTTGTCAGTTTAACAGTAAATATAAAAAAACAACGCACTATTAACAAACTTCCATTTCAATAAAATCCAAGTTAACAATTACAACGGCGACACATCATACAGGAGAACCAGAGATCCCTATCATGTATAAAAAGATAAAACCAACTAATTGCAAAGATACACTTAGAAAAATGCATCAATTAAAAAAAGTTCAAAAGATATGCTGATAAATTTATAACTATACACATCATAGACTGATGACAAGTCATCAACTCAATCCATGTACCAAGCAAAAACTCAACTTCAATACGATAATCGACAATCACATCAGGACATGCAAACATGAGATCACCTTTACAGACCAAAATGATTGTACTCATACTGGACATTTATTAAATGGCTCCAATACACTTGGGCATTATGCCCAAATGATAATGTTAAAATTGCATCACAATTATACAGTAGAAACCCTAATACATGCTACTATTATATTAAAAAAAATAAATAAAATAATTAAAAAACCGGAATTTTTTAATTTTAAAAATGTTGTTTTCATGGTAATTGATTGTAAGCTACATGTACTTAAACGAGTAATACAACAGAAAATCTTAATAATACAATTACACCGATCTAAATCATTACAATTATAATATAGATCCCAAATGTAAATACCACCGTCTGTTCAAATAAGACGAGTGCCCCTTAGTCGCCTTTTACGACATGAAGGGGAACACATCGGGCCAATTCTTAACCCGAACCCGGCAGGGGGCCCCATTAGTCGCCTTTTACGAACTGCAGGGGCACACTCGGGCCAATCTAAATCCCCTGGAAACCCGCAGGGGGGGTGAGTTGTAGAAGAGCTCACATTCAAGAACTCGATGAATCAAAACAGCCGCCAGAAAGGCAGAACATAAGGGAGATAGGTACTGTGATCTTCACAACTTCTCCGTCAGAAAGAGACCAAAATCAGAAAAGGAGCTCCAAAATATGGGAAATCTCTCTCAGTTTCGTATCCTCCAATCAGATCAGAATCTTTACCCAAACTTTCTCCAGTGCGCTCTTGACTGGAAGTGCCATGACTAGAATGGCAATGCGTGAGTAGCATCAGCCAACATAGGTTGAGTAGGCTCAAGCAGTCTCAACTTGGACCTGTATTACGAGAAGGTGCTGACACCGTGGTAGGCTCATTGTTCTGGTGAATCATATAAAGAATCATAAGTATGAACCACTTTCGGATACTCATGACGTAGATGGTCCTTAACGTGACATTCAATCATACACCTTAGTTCACTCATAATGGCTGGGGGAAGCAAACAATTCTATATCACCAGCTACCGAATCACTATATTAGAATTAACTAGAAGAATCACATCACTAGATCCTAGGAAGAATAATATAAAAGGCAAAGTAATCGTTGCTGGAAGAACGCTTCCGTCTAGGAACAGAGCGTTGAGGAGAAGTAGCCGCTTTTATCAAAGATAATCAGATTCTAGATCTCTGGAATTATAAGATAATAAGTCATCCACTATTCTGACCCAGAAATATTTCCAATCAAAAAACTTGGATCTCGACGTGAAGAACTATCCGAAGGAGAGCTCTAGATCTTATATAGATTTATGACCTAGGAGAACTGGATGTCTTCTCTGGCTACTTGTGTGAGACTTTATAGGTGGAGAGGAGAAGGTATTCTTAACTATAGAGCTACTCTGTCCGAAAAACGTCGACTCCGATGACTGGAATATCTTTCCGAAGAAGGCTTTTACGTCACAGGAACTAATGCCACACTCTTTTCCTAGATCGCCGTCTATGGTGACTATCACTTGAAGACTTACGCACTGGATTGCGACCCCCTGGAAGACAAGCGGATACAATACGACGCTATCCATTCTGGTACTAAGATGAGTATGGAGAAGAGTAACTCTTTCGGAAGCACGACGCCGGCTAGACGCTTGACTGGATGGGTAGGTAGACGGAGAATGAACGGTTGAAGTAGGTTGGCGACGTCCAGACGGTTGACTCCACGGAAGAATGGCTAAAGTATTAAAATCGCAAGAACACAGTGTGATGGCCCGACGATCGACTAGGCGGCACGGAAGGCGGACCAGAAACAAAGTACTCTGGAAAATGGAAGAGTAAGAACCTTCCCTTTGTCATTATACACATCGCTTCGACAAACTCTAACTATCTAGGAGCCATGGAGGAGAAGCGCTATCCCTCGATGAAAAGAATATATAACTCCACTATCGCCATACAAAGTCTCATCTACGTCTATATTCTATCTCATACATGACGGAATACTAACGGGTAACACTAAAATCGGCGGAACCGCAATAAGGATTGAGTCTTAACCAGGAGCATGAAGCACGGCCGTCAAAAGGTGTAGCCGACTATAGAACTATCATCACTTTCATGAATTCTATCTCAATACCGGCGAAATTACCCGTAAACAACAGTAACGTCGACGGCCCCTGCCATAACGGATTGAGTCTTATCTATGTGCGTAGAGAGCCACGGCCGTCAAGAGGTGTAGAACTGACTATAGAATCATCACTCTCATGAATTCTATATCAATACACGACGGTATATTAACGGGAACACAACGTAACCACGGTAACTTCGGCGACCTCCGCAATAATGGATTGAGTCTTGTCCACCGGGTGTTTGATATAATTCGAGGTCTTAAATGTGTATTCTTTCCATAAAAGCCGCCAGACTTACAGGTACTATCAGTACGTATCCATTGTCTTTATCATCAACAAAAGGTTTAACAATGGCTGATGAGCTCCATTGGCTGTTTCCATGGGGGCCGTCCTCAGTCCTTATATACAAATCATTGAAACCCATGGGTGCAGTGGATCGTGGCTGTTTATCTTTCCACCCAAGGGGTATTGTGAAATCGTACTGGAATGAGGCAGAATTTCTTTCACTTGAGCACATGAGTCACAGCTGGATACTCAAGTGTAGAAACCTTCCATAGGCCGTGACCTGGTTAATTTAAACTTGTAGCGGCGACGGCACAGTCGGATTACTCAACCAGTGAATCTTCCAATTCTCCAATGAATGGAAGGAGTGGATTGACCAGCCAGTCATAGACATTACTTAATCCACTCGGATTTCAAATCAATCCCTGGCCTTTTCTTCATTAGAAGCTGGAGTGGCTGGACAAACCTGCCCTATAAAAGGTGAGATGCCTTGGCAGCCAACGGTAGTAAATGATGCCGGAGACTAGTATCAAAGGTAGAACTTGAATGGTCTTTAAGTAGTCATGGTTGAGTAAATGAGGTAGAATCTTCCGGTCGAAGGAACAGAGGGAGATGCCTGGACAGAGATGGAAAATGTCTGCCTTGGCCTGGTTAGTCTCTTGGTTCTTTCCATATACACATCTAATTCGTTCAAAATAATCAAGAGATTCCAAAATCTGACCATCTTTGTGTTCTATAAAACGGCGTTCTCTTGATCAAATTTCTGCACTGTCAACACAACAGTTCATGTGCGTCCTTGTCTCGTCTTCGAAGGAACTCCTTACATCCAATATATCTTCGGGACGTTTCGGTAGAACTTGTTACGAATCCTCGTAACATCAAAAGGAAGACCATACATAAGGAACGGAAAAGAGGCTCCTTTCCCATTCACTTTACCGTCTCTTCCAGTATAGTCCCACCCATTTTTAAGCTGAAAATACTTTAAAATTTGGGGGTGGGATAATGCCCGAATCTTGCACGAAGCCGGAGTCGAAAAATGTCTTGGCCACATAACTCATAGTGTTATAGCAAAAGGCCATGACCTTTTGATCATCAACAAATCATTATGACATCAATCTATTCACAACTTGACCTTATACAAATTACTTTCCACCACATAGGCCATCACCCAAACAATGATCAATAATGTGCTATGGATGACTGATTAACCACTAATGAGTTACATGCACACTATACTTTTTTTGTTTTTTTTTTTAATTGTTTCTTTGTTGTTGTGTTGTTTTGGGTTTTTTTGAGAAGCAGGTCGCGTATTTTTGAGTGACACATGCAATACAAAATTTGGACACAAATTAGAATATAACTGTTCTATGTCTATTACTGGTACGAGCCACGCTGCGTGAATGGTTTCGATATCACAGCGCCTTGAACAACCCTCTCTCTGCGCCGCACGCCTACACAGGTGAATTTTTGCTCTATATCATAGATATGGCAAACTTAGGAGTAATCTGGCTTTAGTATTCTCAAAAACATGCCCTGGTTGCACCTTATAGCTCCTTTGGATTGAATTTCACAAATGTTTTAACTTAATATTTCCAAACTAGATGATGGTACGAACAAATTCTGTCGAATCCTTTCCGTAGCGAAGTAAAATTGCGCATGCCCTATCTGTTAGCTGTATGGCTCATGCAAGAGGTACGGCCAATTGAGTGCAGTGTGTGGAAGGTGTAGAGGAAAAAGGACAATAGTGCAAGATGGATGACTTCATGACTTCCAACTTTTGAAGAACACGAATATTGAAAAAATGAGTTTTTCGATAGTACATAGTGTTTCACTCATTTTGAAGTAGATTTCATCTTTGTCATGTAACTAACCATGACTATAATGTAAATTTAGTTTAAAAAAAATTTTTTAGCAAAAAACCAACAAAATGTCGCGAACACCTGAACCAATTTGCCATCACTGTTTTGGCGGCGGCCATATTTGATTGCCCTCTACACTACACATGGCCTTGTTCAAAATATTCTTTTCGTTTCAGAAAAACAATCCATAAAAAACTATTTATGAATGAATTTATGAACACGGAATAATTTTATGCGAGATGTTAGTATTTTTATACTGAAAATATGGAAAAAAAGTGAAAAAAATTATTTAGAATCACGTCTGAGTGAAGTAGGGAAAGCTTGAGAGTGCTGAAACCAGAAGAATATGGTCTTCGCTGAATCTCGACACTTTGCGTGTCTATACTCTTAAACATGTATGTTTTTCACCAACTTTAATGGTTCCAGACATCAATGAAAATTTCTGAGATAGACTATAAGATTAAAGATGGAATTTCGTATTCAGTGGATTGCATATCACTGGAATTCAAGGCTAAAAGGTTTGTTGTTTGAACGATAGTTTCCGAATTTTGCAGTCGTGTAGGCCAATTTTTCGGCATGGGATAATAAAGGGATCGTTAGAATTTCCGAATTTCCTAAAACTTAGGGTGGGATTTTACTCGAGCATGGACTATAATCGGGTCAGTACGGTTCTTGTAAAGATGAAATAGTTAGCCCACACCGAGACATGCGAGTTCCAATGTAGGGTAGAGCAGGAAGCCAAGGAGACAGGGACGGCGAGGACAAAGACAGAAGACACAGGGCCACCCCCCAAAAAAAAAAAATCTTGAGAAGAATTTACGAGATTCATCGGCATGAGCTGGCAGTACACTGAGAAAACACAGATGACATGGTGCACCGCGAGGCTATCAAAAAGGGCGAAAGAGCAAATATTAAAAAATGCAGGGACAGACACGAGGACAGGGACCAGTACCAAACATGCCTGGCGGTCAAATTGTGGATTTACAAAGGGGGGAGCTAAAACCTGGCCAAGGAATAAGCCCACTTATACCCGCAATACAAGCGACAGCGAAAAACGGCCTGCGGCTCGCGGGGCAAACATGTGAAGGGATAATAACATAATACTTTGTCAAATCTTCCCAATTCTGATCTTTCCGAATTCCAATCTTGAAAAATCTTCCACAAACAGCATCAGCGCGTAATCCACCCAAAACGCGATGAAACAGTAGTGATAAAAAACACCTCCAGCATGCCGATAGATATATATAAGAGTAATTATAGATGAATCCCAATAAATAGTCAGAATGGGGAAAATTATGTATAATTCCCAATAAAATCAAACATGGTGCCCGACTGAGACACAAAAAAGAAGCAAAGGATTCTGAGGTGCCAGTGGCGTTAGTGATGGGCGTACCTATGCTAGCGTGGGACCGCTAACAGGCATGGGCGTACCGAAATTTTTAATGTGGCATTAGGGGTGTCTCGAGGCTTTTTTGAGCACAAAAAATGCACTAGTTGGATGATTTCGTAATGTATAAAATGGATGAAATAGAATCTACTAATTTAAAGGCATTATCAGTAATCCATCCAAAAGAGTCAAAAGATTTCAAATTTGCAGGGAACAGCTTAAAAGTGAAGGTGTACGTCAATTAAATTCTAATAAGTTATTTTTTGCAACTGAAAAATTTACAGAAAAGGAAGAAAACAGCAGTGTTCAAAGAAGTGGATCTCCATTCAATTGTAGTAAGTGTCCGTACGGACAGTAATGACTAAACTATCCAATTTTGCCCTTATTGGATGGCTTTTGGTCTTACAACTTGTAGGATATGATACCTATACTTGTTAGACATGCAAAAATCTGATTTCTAATATTTTTTTTTTATTTTCTGATTTAGCAAAGCACTGATAGTGTCTTTAACTGGGGATTGCTTAGGTTAAATAATGCTAAGTAGTTTTCCAAAGAAAGTAGTACCTGAGGGAAAGCCTGTTAGGTCCTTTTCTCGGTGGTGGTGGTTTTGGTAGTTCTACTTTACGCCTTGCTGGTTTTGCAGGTACTTTTACTGCTGGAGCCAAAGGAGGGAGATATGATGCAGCCAGGCCTGCAGCTAGTCGGGCATTGAGATGGGTGCCTTCTTTGCTTTTCTGAAGTTCAACTTCCAGTTGGGCTTCAACCTGGAGGTCATCAAAATAATCAGTAAGAAACAGAACGCAAAACTATTAGTATTACAGTGTTGTGACCTCTTCATTGCATAATCTTTATCTGTCTTATCCCCCTCAGAGATACACGTGACTGAGTTACCCGTTTGCTGACAGATCCTAGCAGCCCGGTCCGAGCTGTGAATAGTCATACTGATCTGCTTATTGAACTGAGGTCAGCGTCAATAGTTTGTCAGTATCTATCATAATTACAATGGTATTGTGGTATATGCTTTGGTTGAACTAAAAAAAATCTACCGTCTGTACTCTGAATCTTTATAAACAAGTCCTGGCCTACTAACCTGGCCCACTCGGAAGGCTTCCAGAACCCTTTCGTCTTGTTCTTTTGAGTGACATCTCATAAGAGCATTCCCGACGGTTCGTATGCCCTCAGCAAATATCTTGACTGCAGCGAGTGATCTTCACCAATCCTAGGATGGCAGCATATCGGATACGCCAACTCCAATCCTTTTCTTCCTGTAAGTAAAACAGTATGTTTCTATATCTTAACCATATCACATATATATGAAAATGAAATAAACACTAAAGGGTATCACATGCTCCACAGCCCCCCCCCCACACACACACTTTCTTTTAAAAAATTATGATTTTAATATCCTCTAAATTTGGTCTAAATATTATACATGTACTTAATGTTATGGTCATCTCAGCAAG
Source organism: Ophioderma brevispina (assembly GCA_023653785.1). Lineage (NCBI taxonomy): Eukaryota > Metazoa > Echinodermata > Ophiuroidea > Amphilepidida > Ophiodermatidae > Ophioderma > Ophioderma brevispina. The sequence goes on from JAMKCH010042081.1 coordinate 55,717, forward strand.
AATTAGGCATTTTTCATTTTCTGGCCATATAAAAAAATACATAATAAATGTTGACATTTTTAAAATATAGTGCCTTTCACAGTGTATCAAAGTGCTTTGCATTTTTCCACTGCCACTAGAGTATGTAGTAGTAGTAGAGTAGCGGACAAGATAGCTCAATCAGGTAACGCTCGACCAAAAGTCCCTTTTTGGGTGACAAAAATTTCAAAAAGTCCAAAAAAGGACCATTTTATGGGGGTTAGATGCACTTTTACCAAAAAAGGTCCACTTTTTTGAAAAAAAGGTCCACTTTTTCAAAGTCCCACACCCCCCCCCCAAAAAAATACAATCCTGTTACGGCCCTCTTCCCAAGTATTTTTACCCTCTTCCCTGGAATCAGCAGCAGTATTTGAGGGGTCTATGGACTTAGGCTTCCTGGACTCCCAACTCCCCATCTTTCCCCCCTTGCATACACTACTGGAACATTACCTTCAGTTTGCTCTCATTACTAGCATGGACCGCAGCCATATCCGCATGCCAGCGCTTTCCACCCTAAACCATTCCTCTTTCCTTGTGCTGACACCGTAGGTCTGACATAAGCATCTTTTCTGTCACCTATCAGAGCCAGTTTCTGGATGTTAGCAGTGGTGCTATAAAGACACAATGTGCCATCGTTTCGACTGGTAAAGCCCACCTCCCATCTCCATCCCTGGATGCCTTGGTCCTCAGATAGCTGTGGAGAAACAATGGAAGTCAATGTATATGTTATGAGGTTTACACTGTAGATTCAATAGATCAGCCAATGGGCCGGGGTGGGGGTTTGAAGGTGACTTGTACATGAGCTGGAGCAACCATCATTACAATGTATATAAATCAGATACCTTTCTGAGCCATGGTCGCAAGCTCAAACGTAGCTTTTGATGTCATCACAACATCTTCATTGTGTGGATCCCTCCTAGTCACATGACCACCCGTGCAGCGAGTGGTTCATGCGACAGCAGATCGTCATAGATGGCCGGGAGGTCATATCCTGCGTCCCTGTTGAGTGTTGGTTGCTGGCTACGTATCTCCAATGCTTCCCTGATCTTCCTTTTCCACAAATGAATGAAGATGTTGTGATGACATCAAAAGCTATGTTTGAGCTTAATATATACTACCATGGCTCTGAAAAGGTATCTAATTTATATATCGGATCATAACAGAACACAATATCAGTCTACATGCTGCTATCTGAAAGTTACCTTATATGAACCACACATGGTTGAAATGATACCCTATACTAGACCCAATGAGCGAAGAGTTACCGTATTGTTCCTAATAAACGCCCCGGGGCGATGCATTTTTCAAAAGGGGGGCGTTTATTACAGTCAAAAATGTAAAGTCAAAAATCACCACAAAAATCACCTTACACAGTTTATAAAGATTTTTCAGGTGATCCTCTCTGTGTATCTATGTGTGCCAGTCCTCTATGTGTGCCAGTTACCATTAGTGATGGATCAGAAGCAGAAAGTATTGATGACAACAGCGATTATGATACAGATTACGACAGTCCCGGCCATTAAATACATGATTTAATGGCCGGGACTGATTTAGGGACTGATTTAGGTAAGCTCAACTCATTTTCTTGAATTGTTTTATTCAAAAATCATAGGGGGTGTTTATTAGAGCAGGGGCGTTTATTAGGAACAACACGGTATTGCATGTAGATGAAATGGTACCACATGAAACCCACTTCTTTCTGCTTCTGGAAATCTTTACCATAATTTCTATTAAAACCTCACTGACTTAAAGCAAGTGTTTAAACAACATTAATTTGGGGTTTAAAGTCTGCTAAAACCACTAACTGCTCATAAGACAGTTATAAGTGACAGCCCTGATCATTAGATAGCATATCTGTGATTTGGAAGTTGAATTTGACACCCTATATGAGACTTTACAAATACAGAGGTTAAACTTGATACCCAAGATAAAAGCTAAACAGCTAATACCCCTCAAATAATTCAATGAACTTAGTGCAAATATTAAGATAATTTAGCATATGATGGGCACTGTACAATGTACACCTTCTTAATAAAATACTTGCAAATTACCTGCATTATTCAGTCATAAAATATAGGTCACTTATTCTTTACATCTGAAAGATCAATCAATAACCTCACCCCCTCTCTCGCAAAAGAGCAAAGAGCATTAACAACTTACCAAATTATTACTGAATGCACTGGTAGCACCACCAGGAATGCCTCGATCTGCCAGGTGTGTTCCAGTGTCTGGGTAATATGCTGTGTTGGGCACAGGATCAATGGTCACTGATTTTGCACTGGACGTCTTTCTAACCTTATCACTGACCCCTGAATCTATTCTAATGCTGGATTTCTTTGGAATGTTTTCACTATCTTTCTTGACAGTATCAATTTCAAAGCTAACTTCTCTTTTGTATTTCATTCCTTCAGCAGTCTGTCCTTGAGTGCTCTTTGTTGTCCCTGCTGAGAGTTGAGTGACATCAGGCCTCACTGTAGTGACTGCACTTGTATTGCCTGGTTCAAGATCGCTATCGGAATACTCGTCATCCGGGAGGTTACTTCCATCCTGTCTCATAAGATCTCCTGCAGACTCAAGACTCTCAGGACTGCTGACATCAGCAATTGTGGTTGGACTGCTTTGCAAGGATGCTTTTCGTCCATAACTACTTGGTGTAGTCAACTGATCAGTACTTTTAGCCTGAGGAGTTCCTATCATAACCTGCATCGAGGCATTTCCCTTCAACAGCGAATGCCCACTCAAACCACTCAGGTCGCTAAGACGTTTGCCACCTAGAGACAAATCCGATTCCACTCCACTGGGTATTTCAAGATCTGAAACCTGCAGCTTCACCATGCTATCAGTAACTTTACCATCTGCTAAGTCTGCTGTAGAATGGAAGTCAATAAGCGATGTCTTAGAAGATTGTTCACTTCTTACAGATTCAACATCCTCCTCTTCATGATGATGAGCGTGTGTAGTTACTGGAAGAGGACTAGTAGCCGGGATTACTCCCTTGGCTAGGTTCTGCATAGTTCTTAGGACACTGACATTAGATTTTGCTGCTTCCGAGAGCACTCGCATGGCACAAATGGCATCAATCCTAATAGCGGAAAGAATAGATAAACTCATTTAAGGATAGTCAATTTTATTTGACCATGATCCATGTTAAGAACAGTGATACTGAATTTCATAAAGAATAATGCTCAATATTTGCCTGGGCTACTATAGAATGATGGTTAATTATGTCAATGTAACCTTAATTTTGTCAATAAATTTTATTCTGCACACTCAATGTTACTGTGCAGTTGATATTACTGTGTAGATACTGAGTTCTTCCTTGTGTAAAAAATGCACTTTCAAAGTTTTTATTGACAAAACTGTTTTGTTTAATTGAAAGACCTCCTCCATCCATAATAGCATTTTTGTATCACCATCCTATAGCATTTCTGTATCAAACTAAAAATTGTAAAAATACTGCAAGTTAAAACTTGCAAAGATCCCCCTGGCAGGGAGCAAATATGCAAATGAGCTCATTAATATGTGCAAATAGTGAAGACACAATGCCTGGGTATTACTTGCATGCACCACTACCCACACACCAAGTTTTGTCAGATTTGGACACTGGATCTGGTATAGGTTCACCTTTTTACCAATGAGCCAATCAGAGCAAATATGCAAATGAGCTCATTAATATGCACAAATAATGATGACAGAGTACACGGGTATTACTTGTATGCACCGCTACCCACATACCAAGTTTTGTCAAATTTGGACATTGGGATCTGGTAGAAGTTTACCTTATTAGTCAACCTAACCAAGTTAACCTAACCAATTATTTGTATTATTTGTATTGAAACCTACAGTTCAAAACTGCTTGTACTGATGCTCATTAATATGCACAAATAATGATGACAGAGTACACGGGTATTACTTGTATGCACCGCTACCCACATACCAAGTTTTGTCAAATTTGGACATTGGGATCTAGTAGAAGTTTACCTTATTAGTCAACCTAACCAAGTTAACCTAACCAATTATTTGTATTATTTGTATTGAAACCTACAGTTCAAAACTGCTTGTACTGATGTCCAAATGATGCACAAACTTTCAAATTATCTTACCAATGTTCTACAGCCAGGCTAGTACCACATAGAGAGAGTGCCTTAACAGCATCTTTAAATCCTTTGCTGAGATGTACTACACATCTCCACACATCCAAGGTGTGCCACAAGGCTGGGCTTAGATCATGGATGCTACTCTGAAATGGTGAAGGTGCTTCCTTTGTGTTACCATGGTGATGCTGATGACCAACGGGAGATGTTTGGTTGGTATGTATGGGGGAGGTTGGTGATTCTGGTGGCTCTTCTACTTCTAGAATCTGAAATCAGCATTGTTTTGAATATCTGCATGTCTCTTGAGTATTAAGTCAACAGACAAAAGAAGCAGACAACTTAGAAGGCAAAAATAGTATGGAAGCTCTGTGGGTCGGCTCACGTGGGTGTATATTACTCCTGCACGCTTATGCTCTTTACAAAGGCTTGCACACATACATTTGGTTATGAGATGGATGTTATCTGAAGATGACAGAGTACTATACTCTGGCTCATTATTTTTTGGACAGTTTAGAATGTATGCCCGCTTTCCCGCCAAAACGGTGCATCATCAATTTGTATAGACCAGGCCTGGTATAGATGCCGTACATACAATGATCAACACACACATTTGTTATGTCCAAGAACTATGAGCCAGAGTACAGTGTACACCAAAATGTACAGAACATTTTACCAAAATAGGACCCAAATATACGTCTTAGCTTCACAGACAGAGGTTGTATGCCTCTGCACATTTTCCATTTTACAATACAACCAATACATGAGAGCTATAATTGTTGATAATCTCCACCCATTCTTGTATCATATGGGGTCACTGTCCTATAGGGATGTTTAAATCAAGTACACTAGAGTGGGATTAAAAATGATTGCACAGGAGATACACACACCTCATGTAAGCGCAACAAGCTACACGAAGGTTAGGTGCATACTTTGACCAATTACACATCGCGAAATGAGGTGCGATGTTCCTCCTGGCTCACGCAGTCCACGCGCGCTTGTGGTGTTCGATTCTGTCCAACAAATTATTAATCAAACTGTAAGACATAAAAACATATTGTGTAGGCATAACAGGCTTAAAAAATAGGGTAAGTTTTTGAGAAAGCTCTTTGAACATTATTATGGGCTTAAGCCTTCATATTGTTTAACCTAAATAATATTGGTACAAGTCAAATTAAAATCACAGAAATTCCACTGTTTAAAAGTTTTAGGTGCACCACTTTTGTATTGTGCAATTAAAAAAAACAAATTTACGGCTGGCCAAATGTAAGGACATGGTGCGCTATGCCAATCAATATAACAATTTTTGAAAGGCTACATTATATACAAAATGTATACATTACTTGATTAGGATCCTTAGTTCTAGTTTCAGGCGTGTGTAATGGAGGAGGAATATCCAGAGCATCTTCTACCACCATAGCTCCAACCTCAGATATGAATCTCAGACACAGGTGTGCCCCGGGGTAAGGGTTGTAGGCCTCCTCACATTCTTTGATACCTAAACAGTGCAAAAAAAAGTGTAAAAACAAGTCAATATACTTTGGCAATGTAATAAAATAGCTGGGTAGGTACCACAAATTGTCTGGCTAGAAGTATCAAATTACGGTATCAGAGACGTAACAGAGTCCTCCCATTTCCTGAAAATTCCAAATTTTGAACCGAAGGCAATGTCAAATTTGAGTGTAGCATTTGGTGAAGCTGCAGGGAATGTATTTTCTTTTGAGATTTTAGGGTAGTACAAGCCCCCTTTTTAAAAAATGAAGTACTTTTTAAAATATTTTTTATGCAGTTCTACCTATATTATTAACATTTTGATCTCATAAGTTTTTTTTAAAAGTTTACATTTCCCATGGATTTTTTATTTATGGCCAGAAATCCAGAAATTCCAGAAAAATTACATCTCTGAATTATGTCATTGCAATTACGTAGCTATTCTGCATACTTACATAAATGCAATTTACCTTATATTGAGATTTACAGTGCAGACATCAAATCCCCGTCACTAGGCTTAAAAGGACATTCAGAGATCTGGTAATGATTATACCCTTTTCTGTTTTGCGCCTAGTTCCACAGTTGCACACCTATGCTGAAGATTCCATTTGATTCTCAGTACCATTCTGTTTTGATTTTGTGAGTATTTTTGTATATTTCACTTCACCACAGGCTGAAATATCCAGATTCAGGTTTTAATACAAAAATCACTATAATTTAATGATGAAAAGATTGTTACCATATTTGTTTGAAAGATTCGTTAATTTGGAGGTAGGCTATATGTACATGCAAATTTCTGGCTTGGTCAAAAAACAGAGGGCACCCTTCCCATAAAATCTCTGAATATCCCTTTAAACAATAAACCTTGCGCAGTGTGATGGTCACAACTGTTTGAACACATGAAAATTGTCTCTTTTATTTTAACAATTTGAAGCAGTGCCAACACCATTTTGACAACTGATATAAGTAGGAAGAGGCAAGAGCTATCAGTCCTGCAAAAATCAGAAAAATCCATAGCGGGAATCTTGTTATATAGGTCTACAAAAGCCATGATTTGTACGTTATAGTGCCCTCTACATGCCCCATTTCCATAGAGACCTGTATAAAACTAGATTTAAGAGACATGAGGAGATTTCCAGAAAGAAGCACCCCCAATTTTTCTTGAACCTAGCTTTTTTACATATTTGGAATGCTTACCAATGTATTAGATCACACCTGAAGTGAATAAGCCGAATACGCCATCTTTATGTAATAAGATGATGATTTAGTAGTTTCTGTCGTGCACGACAGAAAGTCAAAGCATGGTTTCCTATGGGGAACGATTACGATAGCAGGCAGGTTCAAAACAAGGTTTGTGGTTTTCTTTTGCACCTGTTTGTCCAATAAATCCTTCCAAACCTTCTCGGTAGATGGTCTACAACCGATCCAGTGAAATTTGAGAGAAATTCATATCCTAAAAAAATCTCCTCCTGTCACTTTAAAGAAAAATATCATTTTCCCACAACGAGATTTCATATTAATTTACACAGGATGTAGTTAGTGGGATAAATAATCTAAATCAGTTGTCAAAAGTGTGTCGCCATTGAAATTTTTGTTTTATTCTGGATTTGTCAAAATAAATGGGATTTGTCAAAATACATTGAGTTGTTAAAACAGCTGTGTGGTAAATTTTTGTTGCCTTGTGAACCGGATTCATGATTAATCTTGTCCTGAAAGATAATCAAAATGAACACGACACATTCCAATGGTATAGCATATTGCACTTCAACATGAGGCCAAGCCCTGAGCTAGTTTACGAAGCAGTTGACACAATCACTATTACAGAAATCTTTAAACAAAGACTATCTATGCTTTCACAAATCTATTAGGCTTCGCAATGACACACAAAAAGATGCTGCATTCAGTTAGTGCATATTAGATACCAACACCTGCCACTCATATGGTTACAAGCCAGAGGGTGTACTGAGTCCATCCCACAATGCACCAAGTTTTGGGAAATTTCACTTCAATAAGGTCATGTGATGTCCCACAAAAATCCTATTCTTGACACATAAAAACCTGACTTTGACACTCATTTTAGGCCGCAATTGGTACTAGTATTTAGGGAATTTTGTACATGATCATGAAATGTCTTGCAGTTCTTAAACTTTTTATCTCTCAGTACTGACATGTGTTTATTACAGTACAGTATAGGCACATTGCAATGCATTGTGGGATTGATTCAAAACACCCTCTGGTTACATAGATTATTAATAAAGCATTGGTATTTCTAAGCATTGTTGTTTCTTTAAACCATTTTCACACATCACTTGCATTTTTCTTTGTAACAAGAGCATACACTTCGCAATAAGCCTGTTCACACGTACACTTTGCACATGTGCAATTTGTTTTACAGGTCAAATGGTACAAAAAACTAGAGACATTCCATGATCATTTTAAAAATTCCCCTTAGTGGGCTAAAATGAGTGTAAAAGTCAGAGTTGTTATGTGTTAAAAATGGGATTTTTGTGGAATCACATGACCTTTTTGAAGTGAAATTTCCCAAAATGGTGCATTGTGGGATGGACTCAATACACACTCTCCGCACTATGCCTAACCTATAGTTCCTAAAGGTCTATAATTGACCCCTGACACCAACTGGGCTAATTCTCTCCATATACTGAGGTACATGCAATTGCTGGACTGTATGTAGACTACGTTAAATTGCACCAATACTAGCAATTTCACTACAAACACTAAACAACAACATTCAATGACATATACATTCATGAAGTTTGAATCCCTGTTTTACTTGGCATGAAGGAATATTGAGAGATTTTCAAAGCAAAACATAATAATAATAAAGGGATGAATTTAGTATTCTGCCACCACTTAAAATTCGGCACCTTTAACATGCGGTTTATTCCCTTAACGTTGCCGAATTCGTAGCCTGTGGCAGAATACTAAATTCTTTCCATAATAAATTCACTCTCATCCTTACAAGTGAGCAACTGATTACCAAGTGTATGGAAACCTGCTCATATAACCTCCAAGTAAGTATAATAATTGAGACCTACAATCATGAAAAAAAAATATTTTGAACACTTGGTACAATTTATTGGGATCATCCCCATGCTCACAACTGATATCAACTTGGTTAGTAATTGTTCAATGGAAAACAGAGGTTTTCCCTTTATGTTAATCTTCCCCACTCCATCAATGTTGGGGACCTGATGAGGTTGCTGATGACATGACTCAAATCAACATTGCCTTGGAGGAGATGGGGGGGTCACTTTATTTCCCAAAATCCAACAAAGTGAACCAACCTTTTTTCTGTGATTGAAGGCTAAATAGACACTAACTAAAGTAGAAGCCACTATTCCTTTTACAATAAGCACATTTTAAGCATGTAGTGTGTTCTGCTAGTGTGCCACTCACTGGCCCGTGATTGGGCACTGCTGCACCTTGACAACAATCACCGATGCAGAATGGCTCGATTGTGCCCGATAATTTGCGAAGCCTTGGCCCCGGAAGTGGCATGACCAGCAGACTATATGTTAAAGGAATTGTGGTTTAGACTTCACGTAGAAAATCCACTACAGTGGACATGTATTGTACATTAATCTAATCCACTTCAAAGTATACCAAATGTATCTCTTTTAGTCATGGCGTTTATTTTTAAGTCTTTGTTTATTACCAATTTCGCATATCCTATGCTTCACTGTGTAACAGACTCGTGCCGATTTAGACTACACTTTTCATTGCTAATTGAAGAGGTAAGAACAGCTATCAGATTGGTAACTTCTATATAATAATTAAAGGTGCTTGTTCCAATTTATGTCTATTGTGTTCTCTACTTGATATGAGAGCCTAGCACTTGCACATATGCCTTATCAAGTACATGGGAAACAAACTTGCAGTTTTAATGGTAGAAACAATAATGCATATTAAAAAGCCCTATACTGTGATAATATTGATGGTTAACCATTAAAACAGCATTTTTTGTTTATATCTTGAGAAGTAAATGGATTTGAGGGCTCAAATTTCAGGACGACAATAAGAAAAATATGGTCTTTCATCTGATATCAAAATTGATACTACTTCCAGTTAAATCAGGGGAGGTCCCAAAGACGATTAGAACATGCACCTTTAAGATCAAATTGGTAATTCCTACCTTCCAAAATCTGTTTGAGATTGATTTGAATAAGAACAGCAGACATAGTGTTCAATTTAAAAATCTTTTTTTTTTTTTTTTTTTTTTTTTTTTTTTTTAATTTTTGCAAAAACAAAATCAAAATCTCTTTACCTACCTTCAACTAAAGCTCAAATTTTAAGCAACAAAATTACCAAAAAATGGTTGAAAACATTAGAATCTATACTTAACATTTTTGCTAATACACAAGAGGTACACACTACTCAAGTAGTAACCATAATTATGGTTAGAATTGTGCAATCTTATCTAAGGTGGGGTGGGCCCAAAAATCCCTAGTTCAATTGTAATATGACTTAATATTTGTTTGCCAAACACTTCCTGTTTTTTAAGTCTATTCCCAGGCGGGCAAGAGAAGGGGCATAAGGATAGAAGGGAGTGGTGGAGTGGTGGGGTGGGGGGGGTGATTCCAAGTGGAGTGAAGCTCAAAGGTCCCATGACTGAATGATGGCACACCACTATAACCGTGTAAACCTAAAGTACAAGTATCATAAACTTGGTCGGGGTCGGGCAATCAATCAATCAATCAATCATCAATCAATCAATCCACCAACCAATCTGATTTCAATGACACAATTCATTACATGAACTTTTTAGTGCCATATCTGCCTTCATTAAAGTGTTATCCTGAAGTGCGGGGCTCGGGTGTGAAGCGGTTTAACCGGAATTTTCAATATCAACTTAATTTAGTTGGGATATGGACACAATTTTCAATGTTCTTTTTGATCCTAAATTAAAGCAATGGCCTGATTTAATCAAACAAACTTTTGATCTTGAGTCCACCTTGTGTAAGTTAGGTCAACTTACATGCCAGATATGTAATGAGCCGATGCTTGTGTCAACCTGACCACTCAGAATGTCCCCCATGTGATGATAAACCAACGCACAAACAAGACATTCCCATCTAATGACAAAGTTTTTAATCTGGGGTTTAAAATAACTTTTGCTTAAAAGTGTGTTTTGGGTTTAAAAAGCTTTGCTTTTTTACACCAGCAGTACTTGATGTCCTTGTTGCAAGGATTGCATAATTCTGAAAATAATTTGTAAATAGGAAGACAAATTGCTTAGAAAATTCAGATTTTTGCTTTTATTTTCATCAACAACTGTGACATAATGAGGGATTTTGGAATGCTGAATATCAAATTTGCCTTTGATTTATGTCACATGAATGTTTCAAATTATGCAAGAGAGTATGAAAGTTTTTGGAATAACTTTTCACATGATCAAATTTTCAAGTTCATTTGACTTCCGATGTTGCTTTTGCTATTAAAACCAACCCACATTACACCTTTATATCAATCTACCATAAATCTGAATAACAGATTCACTCTAATGCATGTACTTGATCCTTTTCAAGTATTTTATAAAAAATTAAAAGTTTTTCATTTAAAAATGGTCTAGTGTTACTTCTGGTATATGATAGGATCCTCAGTTTCACTCCTATATCCTATAAAACCACTTCATGGAATGTATTATTTATATCTGCTTACTTATAATCATAAGTGCCTCATTCAAACATGTTTCCTGCAAGCAGACCATATGATTTAGATTTATACGCAGGACTCACCAAAGTTGTTAGATTTGTTTCTATTTTAATAATACATGTATAAACTTACGAAATGATCGCAACTAGTGGCATTTTTTTTTTGTGCTCAAAAAAGCCATCAGACACCCTTAGCCACATTAAAATTTCGGTGCGCCCATCCCTAGCATCGGTTCCCCCGCCCGCAATCGGTACGCCCATCACTACCGCCACTGGCATCCATGATCCTTTGCTCATTTTTGTACCTTCCCCAAGGCTTCACTTGCGGGGATGCCTGGATGAGGGTTCCTAGTTGGATCATTCGGTAAAGTATACTTTATAAATGAACAATCTCACAAACTTTGGTGAGTATATTCCTATTTTAATCCATTTTATACATTACAAATGATCCAACTATTGCATGACTGCCACACGGGTCACAGTTGGAGGAAGTGGAGCCGGTAGCTCAGTTGCTACGGGGTTTTCAACACGCCCATGTGAATTTCTATTTGGAAGCTGAAATATTTTGCCCCAATGTACATCCATATACATATATCATGATAGCATCTACACCTCTATGTCGAAGCATATACAATTGTTTATAATATAATACGCGGCATTCCTCCACCTTATGACATAATGTTAATGATGCTTAGCATCCTTCCTCTACTCTGGCTGCTTCTAACATGGATGGTTTTGTCACAATTTTATCAACTGGTAAGACGGCTTTCATACAAACATTAGGGAATTTGTATGCGTTCTCCATCCTGCTGCTTCAATAATGCCAGTAATGTTAACTCCTCAATTGAAAAACCCAAGATGTTTCCTAACTTCAAATTTCATAAGCATGCGGGTTGATGGCAATGTTCTGGACCAGTGCCGAGGCGTTCACTTTAAAGCACAGAGATTATCGAGGATTGGACGCCCGCGTGATAATGTTTTGCTTTGCTTGCATGTTTAAGGTAAGTGATGAAAATTGGTCAGAAATTAGAGGGAAATCCATAGATTTCTTAATAAGGTAGATAGGAGGTAAAATCTCGGAAGTTGCTCCAACTCTACACCGATGTTTTATTCTCAGGATCACCATACACTAGGTCTGGAAGAACTTTAGGCCGAGGTAATAAATCGAGTGACTGTGTTTTTGCTAGTATAATCAGACACAAATAATATATCTTATTTGTCTATGTTTGAGATACATAACAACCGCCGGACTTCGGATCTGGATTGGTTTTTGTCGGCAGTTTCCAACTTTTTAGGGTCGTACGGTTGCCAACTTTAATGCACGCACTCGGATTCGATGCAAACGCTTACAGATCGTCTCTTTCTTTCTTTGGAAATGGTAAAGTATTTCTGTTTTCTCACACATAGATAGCGCCCTCATTTCATTTAATATTTTTGGCCAGAGGTGATGTCAATGATTCGAGCAGATGGAGAAGTACAACGCTAGAATCCGATTCCGATTTTAGTCACGTCGCAACAGAAGCTGTATGTGGATCAACGTAGAATTTCTTCACCAGACGTATAAGCGTCAAAGTCTACTATAGTAGATAATGGAGGTTGACGTCCTTCTGGCATCCGCTGCCAAGGAAGGCAGCTTCTACTGAAAAAATCTTTGCATTAGAAGGCGAGGGTTGAGAAAGTCTAACACAGTCAACATATAGAGATTTTAACCTAGAAGCGTCACTCTAATTCGATTTTCTATTTGAACGAGCAGTTTTTCCTTACGAATCCGTCTCGGATGATCCTCTAATAAACTGACCACTTTACAAAACCAAACCTTACCGTGACCAAAAGAGGGGCTAACAGTCAGCATCCTTCATGACCTTGATTGCTAAAACTTTTGCCATAATTCTTATCAATCAGATAGGACCCCAACTTATAATAACGCAGTCTCTCACCCAGCGTTCTCGTCCGCCAGCCATCATTTTCATACTTTCAGTATGTTGGGAGTTAGAAATCGTCCATGCTTGCAAACAGATCTATATGTCCTGTGTAATCTAGAAAAATCATCTGGGAAATATGACTGTTGAAATGCCACTCCAGAGTAGATTCCAAGTAATCTAATCAATTTTGGCTGACCCTTTCCCCTGAAAAATGTCTACGAAATAGTTGAGAACTCAGGGAGATGTTTCGCCTTCAGGGTAATAAATGAGTCGGCACTCAAAGTTAGGTGGCGGATCCAACATAGTCCACCTGGAGGATACCTTGTGCCCCCCCTCCTCCTTGGTGGTTAACGTACGCAACTACATTGGAATAATCTGATCTGATTTTCACCATTTCCCAGATAACGTCTCTTTGAATCGCTAAAGTGTAACCATCGCGTAGCAACTCTAGATACATATAAGTGGAGCTTGCTTATAATATTCGACACGACTTCTTAATTTGTGGACCCTCATGCATGCTTGCTAACCTGTCTTCGAATAATCTGTCGTAAAAATGACTTGGTTGGAAGTTTTCTTGAAATTACCGTCACCATAAGCCTTGAATTGCTAAACCATCGTAAATACTTCCCAATCTTAGTATCAAAGGACTTGTTAAGAGTCCTGACAGTATCTTATAAAACTCTGCAGTGTAAGCTGGAAAAAGTTTCCGACCACAATCGCATAAGGGTAAAGGTCCCCTACCAAGCTTGCCATCAATCTAAGCACAGAACTATAGATGACGGAGATTTCTCTCTTCATAATGAGCAGAATGCAATCTAAAAATTCTGCAATTCTCGCTCTTCAGTTTTGAAAAGCTTGAATTTCATCAGATCTAGATTGCTCCCTCAAGAAAACTCCGGCTTCAGAACTCGGAAAGAGGTTGATCTTTAAGTTAGTCATGGAACGGTCCGTTCTTCACCATCTTTTATAAACAATGTTCACTACCTATCAGACTAGACTTGTTTGGTGATACAATCAAGCAGTCGGCGAAATAGACGAATATCTGTATACCCCTCCTTCTCAGATGTTATGCCGCTTTCTACTAATCTTGTAAAGGTAAGGGGAGCAGTAGAAAGACCGAATGTCAGAACTCGAAAACTGGTAAGACTGGTTGTCGAATAGGAAGCGAAGCCATAGTTTATGATGAAAAACAGGAACAAGGATGTAAGAATCCTTAAGTCTAACGTTGTGCCGAACCAGCCCTAATACAACTCCTAGATAACAGCTGATGAGTTTTCATTTGAAAGTCTCGGACGAACATAAATCTGTACAGGGAGTGTAAGTTGAAGATTGGTTAGAGATCTCCTGTTTCCTTCGGACTAGGAAGAGTAGAACCTTCCATATATTAATAATTGGAAAAAGATTTTCCTTTTTTCTAAATAACTCCTTCACTTCATTCTAGAATCATAGCCATTGAAGACGCGTTGGAATGGAGGAGAACAAAATATGACTTTCAACGTCAGACGAGTGGTAAACTCTGAATGGTAACCTTCTGAGAAAGTCTGCAGAACACGATCTGAGGATATCGACCGCTACGCCGGGAAGAAAGGCTTTAGACGCCCCCACTGGGGTATGTTAGGAGAATCTAGTTGAACCTTCCTCACTTAACTCGCGCCACATCAGACGCCTCTAAGACTGGAGTAGAAGGAATAACTTTATACTGTCTGGAGCCTCTATAGCTGGATTAGCTCCTAATAGTCGAAACGACTTCCGAAAAGAACCTGGTTTCCTATTTGGCAGGAATATAGTAAAAGTGGAAGCCCTTCTCTGGTAGCCATAATCAAAAGGTTTAAGTCTGAAGAAACCTTAGACTCCAAGTGGTTAATTTCTTGACAGCTTGATCTACACTATGGCACATCCTCTTCTTGAGAAGCTTAAGCTAGATCACTGACCTCAAAGAGTTCCACTTATCTCAGGAGAATCAGAGAACCCTCTTTGGCTGTAAGGTTAAAAGCATCAACAGCATCTGTCTTCCGAGAGGCAACTTTGAAAAGGCTCTGCAGGAACATGATGAAGATCTGTCATAGAACGAACATCTCTCAAAGCTTCTTAAGACAGCTCCACAAGGGCTCCAACAACTGCTCATAAGATGACTTTAAGACAGAAGGCTATACCGATGTACTCAAACCATCACGGGCAATCGTACCAAATGTTGAAGATTACCATCTTACATCATTTCAGGCTGAATCTACTCCATCACTTCATATTATGCGTAGAAGAACTATCTTCAACTCCAGCTGATGGGCCTGGTCTCTGCTTGAATTTACCCCATGGGCTTATTCCAATGGAATACTAGAAGAACCATCTTCAACCCAAGCTGATGGGCATGGACTCAGCTAACGTAAATCTTCTCATCAGACTTCATCTACTCCCAGCAGATTGGGAACCCAAGGAACTTTGAAGAACTCGAATCTTCCTCACATGTATAGAAGACTCAGGAATCCATCAGAGAAGGAGACTTTTGATAACTTTTCCAAATATACTTCTGAACTCATCAATAGTCTGACTAGTCAGCACAGGATAAGAGGCTTCAACTCTGGGTGGTCATTGTACGTGGGGTGGTGAGCAGCGGAAGCAGACACATGGGGGTAGACAAAGGGTTTATCGGTGAGGGGCTGGAGTTGGAGGGTCGAATGTGCGAACATTTCAAACCTGGCGGCGTGAGAGTCGGTGCTCGTGTGCGCTGCCGACGGCCAGGAACAGAAACAGTTAGCAATAGATACTTTTTCAAGAAGAACCGACATCGGAATAAGGCGCACGCACAAATCTGGGAATCTTTCACAGTTTGGTACCTCTATCAAATCAGAATCTTTATGCGGGCCAAGTGCGTTGGTGGGGTCACATGCACTCTAAACTGGGTAATACGTCTACTAGAAAGTGCATGAGTTGGGGAGTAGCCCTAAGCCAATATTGGTTGAAGTCTCAAAAATCTCAGCTTGAACTGCAATAGGAAGAGTAGCTGTCCCTGAGGTAGGCTCATAGTGCTGATGAATCATGAAGAAATGAGTTCATGGAACAGAATAACCACTTCCGGATAGGTACTTCTAAAGATATCGTCATACATAACAATTTAAGTTCCCGCTCACATCCTGGTAGGCAGACATAACTTGTACCG
>JAMKCH010042082.1:0-14413 GCA_023653785.1 Ophioderma brevispina
TGGGTCTATGGCGTTGAAGTCGCCAATTGAAGAAGGGAGGTTTGGGGAATTCCCAGGTTGAGTTGAGAGTGCCCTCGAAGTCTACTGAGGGAGGTTTGTAGACAGATGTAAGTATGACAGAGCTAAGCTCAATGGTGAGGGCTTCGATGTATTATCATCAGACAGTGAGGTTGCTTCTATGCGGTGCTTTCTCACAAAGATGGCCTTCCGTCGTATGGTCGATGTGGTCTCTCGGTGGGCAAGGACCATCCCGGTAGTTGGGCGGTGGTATGTGATTCCTCTGTGGGGTTCCTGCAGACATCGGGGACATCGCAATCGAGATTGTTACACAAATCAGCAATGATGGTATTTTGCACTGGAAAACCCCTCCACATTCAAGGACGCGATAGTCAAGGCGACCGTAGAAAAGGCATGCTCTGAGATCTTGTCATGATATGGGTATACGTAAGAAAATTGATGTTAATAGAAAACATGTTGGAGTTGTAGAGATTGGTGCGCTGCAAGCTTCGCAGTTTAACTTGCTTCGCTTCGCAGTTAACAGGGAGACCACAAGACGGTTCTCTAGCTTCTCCCCCAAACGATGCTGAAAAGGTGGTGTTATACAACCTCACACGTGTCACTTCCAAGATGGGGCGTCCCCACCCCGAGTTTGGGCTGAATGTTGCGATGCAATGCCGTTGCACTTCCAACTAATGTGAGTGCAAGAAAAATCGAGTGAAATGATAAGGGATTTGCAATCTCCAAAGGCGTGCAAGAACCAGCCTATTAAGGCAGATATTTATGCTGTAGTTTTTCTTTGCATTATAGTTGGGAAGAACAAGACAGAGCTGCTAAAAAGGACAAATGAAGGTTTCATCGTGTGTATATTGCATAAGTATGGGCAACAATGTAACCAACTCCAAAATATAGTTTTTCTACAACTTTCGGGCAAACTGCATTATTTGCAGCGGTGACCAATATGCTACATGCAGTTGCTTAAGAAGAGGTTATATTTAAAATGTAAAAATATTAAGGTATGAAAGTGATAAACATCAAGTAGAAAAGTTTATTTGATTGTAAAAGGACATAACCACATGGGCCGTATTCTGAAACGATGTTTAAACGCTACCACTGGTTAAATCTCAATTTAAAAAGCCCGCACAAATAAACGCAATTCTCAAAGCATGGTTGGGCTTAACTTTAAAACGCTGTTTAAAAAAAAACTGTTACATTAATTGTTAAACATGCCTAAAAGGTTGTTAAACTTAGACTTGGTCCGGGGGTAGTTGAAGGCGTGTTTAACTTCACGTTTTCATCAAATGTCTGGTGATTTTCAGCTCTATGTGATTTGGTTAGACCAGTTACCTCATTTATTTATCTTATTGTTCTTTTCCGAGTCCTCAGTTGATTCGTCTCGTTCATTTTTCCTTTGCTTCTATTCATGCGGTGTTTATCTGTTTATAGTATTGAATGATAGAAAGTGGGGCACCGACATAAAACGGTTTTAAATAGGCCTGGGGTTTGTCTCATTATTCAACAAATTCTAAAGCTCCTTGCGCAACGGGACATTCTTGAAATTTTACACGTGGGGCTCCTGACATTGCATTTTCAACTACGGAAGGCATTGTCTGAAATCTAAATATGTTCAGCACACGCACTGAGATAGGCGAAGATATGTTACAGTTCGGTGGATGATATTTACGGCGTGTAAAAATAAGTGTTAGCTAAAGAGTGTTAACCCCCATATTTAACCTGACGTTTTTTTAAACAGGCGTTTAGCTAACCACAGTTGAGGCCTAACCGCCGTTTATTTTAAAATCGTTGAGACTACGGCCCATGATGACTTGGAGGTTATCTTCAATATTACCCTTAAATATGTAATATGTGTTAAAAACAGCGCCATTGTGGCACGCATTCTTGTTTAGAGGGTACCGCAAAAATTGAATCAGTAAGGCATGCAG
Source organism: Ophioderma brevispina (assembly GCA_023653785.1). Lineage (NCBI taxonomy): Eukaryota > Metazoa > Echinodermata > Ophiuroidea > Amphilepidida > Ophiodermatidae > Ophioderma > Ophioderma brevispina. The sequence goes on from JAMKCH010042082.1 coordinate 1,941, forward strand.
CAAAATGAAATGAAACATTTTATTCAGTTAGGTGATCAAAAATGTCATATAGCGTTTATATGTATTGACAGACAGTTTGTTATGATGTTTGAGAAATGTGCAAAAAAATTACGTTGTGTTAAGGACACCATTCATTCTTAGACACTATGGGCCGGATTCTCAAAAGATGTTTAAAATAAACGGTGGTTAGGCCTAAACTATGGTTGGCTATTACACGCACCGTTTTAAAAACCGTAGGTTAAATATATTAACAAGTAAGTTTTTAGCTAACCACGAATTTGAACGCGGTAAGCTGTAACGTTATCTCGTAAATATCATTCCACCGAACTGTGACTTTTATCTTCTTCGCCCATTCTATAGTATTACGTGCAAGTCAACAATATAATTAATGTTCAAATAATACCTTCCCGTTAGTTTTTTAAATGATCGCAGAAAGTCCAAGGGTGTAATTTCAAGAATGTAATGTTATGCGAAGGGCTTTAGAATTTGTTCAGCGAGGGAGAAAAACACCGGGCTGCTGCCACTTGCGATATCAGTCAAGACTCTAACAGTACATGAAGGACTTTGATAGCAGATCCACGCACCGGGCCTGCTGCAATGCATATCAGTCAATCTCACAGTACATGAAGGAATTTGATAGCAGATACAGAGAGCATAAATAAAAATAGAAAAATATGACAAATACACTAAGAATCAAACTGATAGATTAGAAAAAAAGATAAGAGAAATAGAGAAGAAGCTAGAGACAACTGGTTTAAAGGCCGACTCAGAGATTTCCGGAGAAGGGCGCCCTCAATATTCAAAAAATTCGTGTTTTTGAATATACATAAAGATTATCCATATACTAATCACTGTGTGAAATTGCTAAGCTCAAATCGAATTCCTTTCATATAGAAAATCACAACTTTGTTATAAAATTCCGGATCCGGAATGTTTGTTATACACAGTATCCTATGCGACGTAAAACTACACATAAATGTTTACTGCATCAAAACGAAAAATCCGATTCGTCTCAAATTTCGGAATTGTGCATTTTAGGTTACTATCTTTAGTTCTAGTTGACTATTTTTCATAATTACACAAAAAAATAATATTTCGAAATCTCTGAGTCAGACTTTAACCATCAGTATCACATATAGCTGAAAATATCAGGCACTTGATGAAAGTGTGCAGTTAAACACGCCTTAAACTACCCCCGGAGCAAGTCTAAGTTTAACAACGTTTTAGACATATTAAACGATATTCGGCTAAAATTTAAACAGCGTTTAAAGTTAACCATGCTTTGAGAATTGCGTTTATTTTAGCGGGCGTTTAAATTGCGATTTAACCAGTGATTAGCGTTAAACATCGTTTGAGGAATACGGGCCTATAACTTTCAAGTCAAACTTGCTATGATCCTGTGCTTTCACACAAAATGCACATTATATGAGGGCAAATTCCTGAGAAGTCTTGATCCAATTATGAAGAACAATTTTGATATATGGGGGAGAACGTATTTCAGTCCGCATCATATTTTTGACAAAAATGGCAAAAATATGCACTTTTGGCCCCAAAACGGCATGTAGATCACAATAAAACCCACAAATGTTGGTATCATCATGTAGATAATTAAATTATCTTCAATATGACACCAAGAACAAGGTGATTGGAGGCTTACAGAGGACATTACCCTCAAAATACTGTCGTTAGCCAAAACGGTGGCCATTTTGGCCGCCATCTTGGATTTCAAGGTGACCGCAACAAAATTTAATTAGCACACCTCTGAATTATTGTGTATTATCATATAAACTACCAAAAAATCAAGGTGTGCCTAGTTTGTAGTGATCTGGCAGGTAACTCAAAAACTAAGCATGATATTTGGATTTGGCCCTTCGCTTATAATGGATGAGCGTAGACACGTACATGGTGCTATTTCCTGAATATATCATATTAGACCTTTCCACAACATGGCACCTGGAATATCTTAATAGTAACATCCAAAATCGTAATTATCATTGCTACAATACACGTTTACAAAGTGCTAATTATCTTGGTTATCCACGTATCAAAACGGAATGGGGTAAGCGTACATTTTTTTTACCTCCGGGGCCAGATTGTGGAACAACCTACCAAACTATGTCAGAAATTCAGTAAGCATCTCTAGTTTTAAGAAGAATTTAAAAAAAATATTTAGGCTCTGGTATGTAATAATATTTTTGTTCAATGTTCTGTAGGCCTTTAACACACGCCTTTAGGGGCATGTATTACTTCTGGGTGTCATTATGATATTTGCTTCATTTTTTAATCTTTTAATTTAATTCGCTTTCTATGTAATATTTTGTATGCATTAAGTTACTGATTTATAGTTCTGAGCTGTTATGTAACTTGGTTTTATTATATCTATATATCTTCCTGTATATTTAATATCTGTTTTTTTTTTAAATTATTTAGTATGTATTTAATATTATGATTCTGTATGTACTTTTAAGAAAGAGGGCCCTTATGGAAAGCAATGCTGGATCACTAATTGAGGTTACCCTCTATAAAGAACTTTTCATAAATAACTAAATAAAATTCAGAAGCCACTGAATAATTATTGATATACGAAACACTTAAGTTGCCAAGGAGATCTTCAAAATTTATTTTCGCGTTGGCGCTGTACGCGTTTTGCGACGATTTTTTTGTAATTGTCTGACTTTTAAATGCGCTTCTTTTCATACCTAAAAAAATAAATCGACCAAGCCGTTAATGAGTTAATTAGTGAGGGTCCCATGGACTTCCCCCCCCCCCCGGCACTGACCACTATGAGCTAGTAAAACCTCATTTCCCTTGGCATAGTTCAGTAGCTTGCATTCACCAATGTATTTAGAAAATACACCCCCTGGTTTGGGGGTATGATATATGATACCCAGATCACACAAGATCAGTTCATATCAATGTATGTACAAGTACAAGCCACTGAACTGTGTCCTTGGTGGATGATGATATTGTAACTCATAGTGGAATGAAGTCAGCGGAGAATATTTTTAAAAATAAATAAAAAAAAATGTCCGGATATATGTTCACACATACTTATAAGTAAAACAACTATTAGTAACATTAAAAATAATTAACCCTTTATTTGCTAAAAACAAACAATTTCACTGTGGACGTTGCTAAACCTTTACTGTACAAAGTCAATGGGAAAATGACGTGTACCTTGCAACCCCTGGAAAAATTACAGGATTCCCTAAAACTGCAAGTTTTGTGTTAAATATATTTAAGTTGGGTCTTGTAGAGTAGATATCAACATAAAATAAGTTTGATGCAAGGCTCATTTGAATTTCCGTCTTTTTGTCCATTTTTCGCGTGTTTGAAAACAATATTTTTGCCCCTAATTTGCAGCTCAAATAACAAATTTCATTTTTATTGCTGATTTTGTGTTGTCTTATGACACTTGGTTTCCTTAGGTGGGGAGCACTAACGGGAGAAAACCCCTTGGTCACATAAGTGTTAATTATCCTATTTACAAAATTCCTTCTTTTGCAACACATAGACGTGTTGCGCGGCTTTATAGTATCTTATTTTTTTTTTTTTTGTGTTAAATATATGTTCAATAATAATAAAATGCATATGGCTCTCTACAGAGAACATAGCGCCTTACAACAAATACTTATATTGCGAAATTAATATACAACATGACATGCAGCATAATGAGGAAAACCATCAAATCAAAGTTAGAAAATTGTAAATTTCGGGAAATGTTTTAAGAAGCCGTTTAAAGACACTGGTGGAAGGTGCCTCTCTAATATTAGCAGAAAGCTTGTTCCACAGCCTACGACCAATTACATTAACAATTAAAGGGATAAGCAGCGATCTTGCGAGAGAATCGAAAAATGTGGAAATGTATTTTTTAGCTTACAAAACAAAGATAAGTATGTATAATTCCATATAACTACTTTAATGTTGGAAGGAAAACACAAAATAGTGAAAAAATGAAGTATTTCAGGAAATTTGTCATACCGTCTCCCGCAAATAGACATACAGCTATGGCGTCTCACAATTTACACTAAACAGCTGATTGCAGTTTACACCAGTACAGAATAAATAAAGATAAATAATATTTGTGTTTGGGGTCAAAACCTATACAGGTCCATGTGCAACAATGATTACGCTTAAAATCTTGAGAATTCACAAGGGAAAGGCTTTTGTGATCTCAAGTCGAAATTTTGATCGCAGTATAGAATTATGAATACAGATATAAAAAGTACTGCTTTGTTCTTTAATAAAGGATTTCAAGCAACCACTTGCAGGTTATGTTAGCACATCTATGCCAGTACAAAAATACCAAAATACGAATTGATGATTTTTTGGATGTTTCGAATTCAGCAAATCGCTGTTATCCCCTATTAAGTTAACGGGGGGGGGGGGTGGTCCTAGGGATCCTCCAAATTTGTTTTCCTGCTGGCCGCTTAAACTTTACGCGTGGGATTTTTGCCGCGCGAAATTTTTTGTAATTGTCTGACTTTTAAATACGCTTCTTTTCATACCAAAAAAATAGAATCGGCCAACGTTAATGAGTTTAATAGTGCGGGGATCCCATGGACCCCCCCCCCCTTGTGCACTAAGGAAGTCAAGCTGCGAATATTTAAAAAATCAACGAACCAATGCAAATTTGCTGATATATGTTCCCACACAACATACATATAAATATTATAGTAACATTTAAAATAATAACCCTTATGTGATGGAAAAAAAAAATAAATTTCATTGTGACGTTTGCAAAACCGTACTGTACAAGGTTATTGGAAAATGACGATGTATTTGCACCCCGGTTAAAATAAAGGATGCCTAAAATGCCAAGTTTTGAGTTTAAATATATGTAATTTGTCTCTAGAGTAGATATCAACATTAAAATAAGTTTTCAAAAAGTTTGTGTAAGGCCAAGTTCATTTAAATTTTCCGTCTTTTGCCCATTTTTCTCGTGTTTTGAAAAAAAAGGTCTTTGCCCTAATTGCAGCCCAAATAAATGCATTTTTTATTGCTAATTTGGGTGTCTATGAATTTCGTACAAAAAGTCCCTCGGGAAAGTGGTTACTTAGGGGGTCTATGGACCTCCCCCCCCCCCCCTTGGGCACCAACGGAAGTGAAAAGCCGTTGGTCACTTAATTGCTAACTGATCTGTCGCCAAATCACTCTTGGTACGAGGAAAATAGCAAGCCATGAAACATTCAGAAGACCGTTAGCTTCGTCTAGTACCATCAGAATTACTATCCAACACATTATGGAAGAGAAAATGGAATTCCTTAGTGCTATATAGAAATGGTTCCAGGTGTTATTTACGTCATAGATTGAGCTAAGTAGTAAAAATAGCCTGTGTTTTCCTGTCTGCTGTATTTGCTAAACAGATTGCAAAGTAAATTGAGTGTATCATTATTAAATTGTAATTGTGTTTTGGACATTCCAAACTTTTAAACCAATCAATTTGATTAAAATCATATTAAATCAGTGCTATTATAATATTCAGCTCATTGTGCACAAGGCTCGTTTGTTTGTGTTGAAAGAGTATATCTGACCTTGGCATCTACAAAACGTCGTAACAAATGTTAGCAAGAAAGTTGTATTCACATTTTCTGTCAAACTTGAAGGGAGAATTAGAAAGGAAGTACAAATAATCAGTTCACATATCATACATAGCATTAAGTCGTGTGAAAAGAGATCATTAACAAAAAAGAAGTACTTGCACACCCATACCGGATTTCAAACCTACTCAAGCACTGTATTCATTTTTAAACCATTTAGAATGGAACTGGTGCAAATATTAGAAGACGCTAAATTAGTAAAGAAATAAATTCCCTTATTAATACAGCTGCTTGTTTTAACAAGTGTATTTGATTTTAAAATGCCACGTACTGTACCTAAACAAACAGTAGACCTGGTCGTTTAGAACAATTTCTGGCAAACTAAACTCTGCAAAACTAACTGGTATCAAAAGCTTTCTCCAAGAATAGTTTAGATACATTATATACCTGTCAGAGAACTCCTACTTTTAGTAACGGCCCAACAAAAATATATTTCGACCAAATCTATTTTACACATTTTTTTCATAGCGGACATTCGAAGTTGTGTGGCTGAAAATAAGTTTTTGGGTGCACTAGTATAACACCTAAGAAACCAAAACTACTAAGATAAAGACTAATTAAGCAAGCATTGCGCACACCATATACATTTTATTTTTTTCTTCCAAGAAAGTTTGTATAAAAATTATTGTGCAGATCTATATTTGTGTTTATTTAATGTGTATATTCAATCTAGTTTTATCTTATTTATTATCATCCATTGTTAAAATCTTTAATTTGCTATTTTGTTAATATTGCTTGCTTTTTTTGGTTACCTACTCTTTTCAAAATTACACCCAAAGAAAAAGACGTGACGCCCCCGGTCATATCAAGATGTCCAGTTGACATAGAGACAACAACTGAACTTGGTACGACAGGAACAACTGTAAGCTGGAATGAACCCACCGCAACAGACAACGACGGAACTCCGCAGAGAGAGCGATCAACCGCCCCGGGAACGATATTTCCAATTGGAGCAACGCTCGTGGAGTATAGATTTACTGATGTTTCCGGTAACGCTGCTACATGTACTTTCATTGTTGATGTGGAAATAGGTTAGTAATTAGGCCTATTCCTTTTCCTGAATCTGAATGTTGTGTGTTGAGAATACCAGACATTTCCAATGAATTGAAATATTGGCGGATTTGATAATTGTGAACGTGCAAAAGGCATGAACAAAGAACAGATAATTCATTTGAATTTTCTGTGCACCATTTTTGTAACATGGTTTCAAACTCTTGCGCTTACATCTAGAGGTAAAGTTTCTTTGTTTCCAACGTTTATTTTCTAGAAATCGTGTCTTGTACATCTGGACAATAATGTTATTAAATAATTTGTTTTAAATTTATAACCTAGTTGATACAATACCTCCAGAGATATCCCAGTGTCCTACTGATATCACTGTCACGATTGAACTTGGGACAACGGAAGTAAACGTAAACTGGAATGAACCCACTGCAACGGATCGCTCAGGGACACCAGAAAGAAAACAATCGCACACACCAGGGACAAGTTTTCCTGTCGGAAAAACATTGGTATCGTACACTTTTGTAGATACATCTGGTAACGCGGCTAATTGCAACTTTTCCATCACTTTGGAAACGGGTATGCACCTAAAATCTAAGGAATATTAATCATTTAAAACCGCTATCAGTGATTTCTCAAAATGTAACTAATCGCGAACCCTATTTTTCATCATAGTCCATATTTTGCACTGTTGTATTGGAAATTGTTGTAGCAAAGACCCCTATAAGTGGCTAAGCATAACACGCCGTATTTCTAGGGCTAGAAACAGTCGTAAATGACATCTTCAAGACCGCTTTAAATGCTTAAGTGTTTGTTTTCACATAAAGTGTTGATATGACCAAACACTAGCAATTTGGAGACAAATGGGCATTTTGAATTTGGAAAAAATGCTAATTGTAGCAAAAGTAAAAGTTAAATATTATAATCTTAGCCTGTTGTTTGTTGTGGTTTGGTTCTTACTACTGTAACACATTCTCTAAAAAGATTCCAGGGGAGTATTTCATATTTTTTTTTATATAGGGCGTGTTGATTTTGCCATGCAAACATCTATTGGTATTTCTAAAGAAACTTTGAAAAAATAGTGACTAGGTGGGTGAATGAGGTGGGTTAATTGTTCGCGTGTCGTTGTCACCTCTGCAATTATTGACAAGTCTATTCGGTTTACAACATAAGAAGCTTTTAGGATCGACTATGAAAGATGGCATGCTAATGTTTCAATGAAGATAGTCAAACAAAGCTATACTCTCCAGACATATTAACTCTAAATATTTCTGTATACTCTACTTTCTAAAGTCAATTTAAGACTGTCAGTTTGCATAGACAAAAATGGCACCCTTTGAATTGTGAGTCAGCAACTAGTTACAGTTTCTTGGTTTGTAGGAGTATTAGAGTGAGAATAATTTCTAACCGATGTGGTTGATAATTGAAATCCTACTGAATTTATGACCATTCATTCAATATGACAGTCATTTTACATAATTTTGTAAATTCATTTTTTTTTCATGCAGTTTTCTTAAACAAAATGGCCGCTATTGAAATCGCATAATTACTAACCTTGTCCATATCCTGTCATATATCAGAAATGTGAATAAGCAACTAAACCCACATCCATCCATTTTAAATTGAACTTAAGTTGCAATAGATTCAAATATGACTGTCATTTTCTATATTATTTCGAATTAATTTGGATCGTTACTTGTTACCATTGCACACTGTCCAATACACTATCTGATACAGACCCATTGAGAGCACTGGACGACTGGTCATTTGAGGTGCAAGCCGTAATTCTTCAAAAGAGCACACTTTCCGAAACATTTTGAAACTGTTTCCCATCTAGAATGCACTAACATCTCTACGTGCGTGTGTAGTAAGAGTGAGTGGCAGGTCTACGGTTCGAGAGCTTGCCTGGAACCCAATGGTCCCAGGTTCAAATCTCAGGGGGGCCTACTGGCTGGATTTAATCTAGGTACTCAATATGGATTAATTTGTAGAGGAGCATGATAAATCAGACTTGCCCACTCTCCCAGCTATTGACTTGGGAAATGAACCATGAAAAGCTCTCATGCTACCCATGGTGTTGGTCTAGTTCAATGTTGGATGTTGTAGCCAAACAGGGGGCGCTGATTAAGCTGCTGCCATTTGTACAGTTGCTTTCTCTGTTATAATATGTTAATTAATAATGTTAAGCGCTGTTGATACTTGTGTATCCTTGTAAGGCGCATATAAAATGCCTGACATAGAAGATAGAATAGAATATTAAGAATAGTCCTAAGGGCTGATGTTATCTTTTATTGACTTCTGCGACCCAAACTAGGGTGATCCGGTGGGCTGTATCTCATTGTACTGTACAAACCTTCATTAAGGTGATTGATGACGTCAATATTTTTATAATATGATAGTTTGTTGCAATGTATTTTCGGTTTTACAGTTGACACGACACCACCATCTATTTCGCATTGCCCAGAGAGCTTTGATGACATCAGTGGCAGACATGTTACATGGAAAGAACCTGTAGCCTTTGATATCTCAGAAGAAATTACCCAGTCACAATCGCATTCACCTGGAATGTTTCTAATTTCAACAACTAATGTAGTCTACACCTTCGAGGATTCATCAAATAATGTTGCATATTGCAGATTTACTGTCAACGTGGTTTGTATGTATCTCATTTAAACAACTGCCTTTTTAGTTTGCTATATTAAGTTAGTGTAGTACATTTAAAACCGATTTATCCACATTCCAGTATGTTGAAAAAATAGGACATTAACATCTTTGCTGATATAATTTTGTATTACAACCTTTATATCAGTAGAGTGATCCGCTTCAGAGATGGTAATCTTCTTGAAAACTTACTAAAGCCTTTATCTCTCACACGGCAAGGACGAAGGAAAAAAACACAAGCAAGGAGGCAAGAAGTGGGTAGCGGCCTTTCTCGCCGTTTCATGCGATTTTAATTCAAATAGGCATCGGCCTTGTGCTTGTGCTATTATCAAAGATGGCCAGCGGCATAGAAGACCATTATCTCAGCAATTTTATTATAAGCATACAATTTAAAAGATTATCCCAGCAATTTTATTATAAGCATTCAATTTATAAGATAAGCGGAAAGCCAACATCTCTACATGATGAGCGAAAAGCAAACACAGTTTAATTTTACAAGATGAGCAGAAAGTCAACATCTAAATCATTGTGATCACTGTCAAATCACATGATGAGCGGAAAGCTAACACATCAATAGGCAATTAACACAAACACAATATTAATTTGCAAAATGTACTTATATCTTATAATCTCTTCACATTATCAGCAGCACGCAACATTTATACCATGCCAGAACAGCCATGGTATTATCATACCAAATCAATCTTTAATATTAAAAATCTGACTGCATGAAACGGTTGAGAAAGCCAAGTAAAGATCTGGCGCGAACGGGAATAAATATAAACAAGCCAGAACAAAGCACAACGTCACAAGCAAGACGCCGGATGATTGGTTAACACGAGCAACGAACAAACTAGCAACACCGTATCGAGATAACTTGATTTATGCTAACCGCAGGCTGGTACCATAAATCGATTTATGTTTCTTACATATTTGTCATACCGTGAGCTGAAAATTACAAGGTATTAACTGACATTTGGGTTTTTATGAGATAATAAAATTTTTAGAATTTACATTTACTAAGCTTTAAAATGAGATATAATTTGTCTAGGTTTAAAAAATGTAAATTTGTTTAAAGGACTCACTTGCGTTAATTTTTTTTTATTTTAACGCAAGTTTTAACGCACGTTTTTATTTTTAACGTTTTATTTTTTTTTTATCTTAAAATGTCTATATCTCAAAATGACCAAAATGTCAGTTTGGACTTCGTAATTTTCAGCTCACGATTTACTTGGAGGATTTGCTTTGAAAACGAGGAAACAGCACCAACAAACCTTATCCAATTACGATGCAATTTACGATATATCTTAAAATAGCTGGACAACATACACCATTTTATTATCCTTTTCCTTTTACCTTATGTTTTAATTTTTAATTTTGGTTTCCACCAGATGACACGACACCTCCTTCAATTGAAGAATGTCCGTCCGATATTCATACATTCCTTGAACTGGGAGAGTCATTAAAATCAATTTCATGGTCAAAACCATCTGCCTCAGACCAATACGAACGCGTGATGATAGTTGATTCTACCCATGCTCCTGGTGAACATTTTCCTGTTGGGTCTATCTTGGTTGTGTACACGTTTGCAGACGATTCTTATAATCAAGTACATTGCAATTTCTCTGTAGTTGTAGAAGAAGGTAAAGTATTGCGTCTATACATGCATTTTGAGTGACATCCGTTATCAATTGTCCTGATGATAATTCTTTATCGATGCAAATGGACATTGAATGGAAACGACGAATCGTCAATTATATATATTCTTGACCTGCCTCTTTTCCAGTTCATTCCGCTAATACCGGGTGTCTTTAAAAGGTTACATACAGATTTCAAATCCAATTAAAAAGATTGAAAACATCTTTTCCACCTGATGATGTACATATTCTTGTTTTGCTTATTTTGCCTTTGATTGATACACGATTTGCCTCTTCAATTAAGCATTAAATACTGCGTTAAAGAGGACTAGAGGTTTTAATACTCAGAGCAAATTATTCTAGTACAGCATTATTCTAAAGGAAATAAATAAAGTTAAAAAAAGTAAAAAAAAACTCTCTATAAAATTTTGTAATTATTTATATCTTTTTGTATCAAATGCTTTATTCAGTTAACGAAATAAAGCACATGATAGAGTATTGAAGGGAATAGTATAATTATGACCAAAAGGACTATTTAAGTAACAAACTGTAACAGAAAAGGATATATTATTTCATTATATTGTAATAAGATTTGAACCATAACCAAATCTTAAAGAGTTTGTCATTTACCTGCATCACTGTGCATTAAACATACATCCCTTCCAATTTTAATAATACCATAACTATTTCTCACTACCTGTATTATTACAGTTGATACAACACCACCCACCATACAATCCTGTCCATCAGACATCAAGAAAGACATAGAGCTTGGTACACCCAGCATACCTATTTATTGGCATACACCATCGGCTGTTGATATGTCAGGAAACGTCTCTCTAGTATCAGAGAGTCATTTACCTGGCCACAGATTTACGGCAGGCAGATGGAATATTTCATATCAATTTGTGGATGGCAGCGGAAACAAAGCCACTTGCAACTTTTTCGTTACTCTAACACAAGGTACTTTCATGAGTCTTGCCTTTTTTCGCAGATAAATGGTACACGTCTTTCCCATACATACACAAAATGCACTGGTAATGTTATTATTCTGTTATGACGTCACGTGGATGTCAAAGGTCAGAAATACCTTTCAAACACAAATAAATGAGCCTTGTGCACAAATGATCTGAATGTTATATAATAAAACAGATTTAATGATTTGTTTATTAGTTTGGTTCAAGAATTTGGTATGTCCAAAACAATCTTACATATATTAAAATTACACACAATAATTAAAGAGGATACTTAAGAGTTCTCTAGTGTCCTGTGTTGAAAGCGTTGCAGTTCAACGATGATATGTCCTCACAGCGAAGACTCCAAAATGACAGCGCATAAGTTCACATAAATATCCGTGGTATATTCCATGCGAATCTTCTGAGTCTTGAAGGTAATTTTGTCCAGCAGTTCAAGACGACAAGGTTTTCCCTCGACGACACTAATATTCTGCAATACAATCCAGGTATTCTACCACCATCAGTCTGTCGCTAATGTCCTCATATAGGACCACGAACTGGAATCCCTCTTTGATTCCAAAACTAAAGCTCTTCTGACTTAAGAGCCAATTTTTTCT
>JAMKCH010042083.1:0-34081 GCA_023653785.1 Ophioderma brevispina
AATAGCAAAGGAACACCGAAAACACCGGGAACCATCCAGAATCTTCCTGAGGCAGCCACCCAAAGTGTCAACTTTTGTTTAAAAATCATGATTTTGACCATTTTGAACTAATGCTATTTGGGTTCCAGGCAATTCTCAACAACCATTAATCCACAAAGGAGCCGAAAACAACCGGAACCATCCATAAACCATCCATAATGCTCAAAAACATGAATTTATTCTTTTAAAAACAAGTAAAACAGGATACCAAAATTATACTTTAATAATCTCAATAACCAACATTTGTAAAGCGCTTTTGCCCAAGGATTCAAAGCGCTGTTTTGCTATTATTATTACGTCCTACCTTCAGGAAATCGTCACACTCATTTCGCTCACCTAGGCGGCAGCCGGCCACGCGCACATGCCTATCACACTTAGATTGTAAATCCCCCATAACACTACCCAAATATCGCTTGGTCGAGAGAGACACGTGAGGTAAAGTGCCTTGCACAAAAAGGGGTGCACAACCCTTGGCCACAGCGGGGCTCGAACCCAGCAACCTTTGGATCGTGAGTCGGCAGTTCTTATTCCACTGGACCACATGTGCCCTACAGTATATTGTAATGGGACCACCCCAACATTTTAACCATCTTAAAATTGTGAAGAGAAAATCATGTACCAAGCATGAATTTGGTTCAAAACATTAATTGCTATGAGACCACACTTAGGCCAGAGTTGCAGCCAACCCTGGCCCGATGGGCAAATGCCAACTGGGGCCAATTGGCAATTACTCATTGAACAGCCATTGTGGGTCCAGACTGGCAGATGCCAACGGGCCCCAATGTGCAGCTGCCATTCTGGCCACGCCGTGTCTCCGTCTCCAGCCCCACACTGTGCAGATGCCAGAATGGGCCAGCTTTGCAACTACCATCTGTGCAGAATGGCCAAAATCTCCTGTGTATATGTTACTTTCACGGCGGTGTTACGCTTCAATTTGTTTTTGCGCCTATAATGACCGGAAAGGATGTGGAAACAATTACCCACTCTCCCCCGGTAAGATGAGGTTTAAATTAGACTCGCTTGTAGGATACTGTTACGTCAATATGCTGCTTTGTGTGAATGTGTGTGTCACTGCAATAGAATTTATTAACGCCAAATAAAAAAAAATGATACTTACTTGAAAGCTAGTTGCACAGTATTCTAAGAGCTGCACCAAAAGGTTTGGATCTTTCACCTAATATGAACGTTTTCAGCATTTAAAAAAAAAGAAAAAAAAAAAAAAATAGTGTACTCCTGCTTTTCGTCTAACCCGGAGTACTAGCCCGAAGTCAGGTGGTGCGAAGATAGGGGCAAAGATAGAGCCGTCATCCAATTGGATGAACGATGATAATGTCGCATGCTCCCTCATTTGCATATGAAAGCTGAGAACAATTTGAATTTTGTAAGAAAATGAAAAAAATAGGAATGACGCAGACTTTGAGACCTAGACGATATACACTGATAAATGAAATACAAACACCCTACTGTTATGAGAATTAAACTATAAACTTGATAGTGGAAAGAGAAAGGAAGTAATATTAGTACTCAGTTGCAGACCTATTTATCGAGTAGCTCAGTTGGTAAGCACGGTCTTGTGTTGTCCAGAATTCCTTGGTTCGAATCCTGGCCCAGGTAGGTGTGCCCTCGAATGTCCAGGGTGTATCTGCTTGTGTTCGGATTATGTGTTGGTAATTACTGTTGTGTTCTAACATGCGATGCGCTCTTTTCTTATCCTTCCTCTACAATATTCGTATGTGTTAAGTTAGCGAGGAGCATCACTTTTGACCCGGTGTAGAACTGTAATGTCTATAAATGTTAGAATAATGCTGTCTAATGTATATATGTTCAGTGGATGATGTGTGAGCTTCGTACCAATGTTAATATAAATTGATAACTATACCCAGAGAGCGTTTTTCCTCCTTCACTAGAGGGAACCAAGAAAGAATAAAGTGACGTGCCAGGAGAAGTTGAACTTGTTTAAAAGACACTGGCAAATTTGAAAAATAGTGCGCCGCAATATTTTCAATCGGTATTTTTGCATTGTTGTAAGTAAGCTTTTATATACCAAAGGCCCCTCACCCGAAGATGATTAGAACCAAATCAGCTTCCTTATGGTTAAACCGAACGATTTTATAATTTAACGTCGCCGGCGACGTTAAATTCAGAAGACTAACGCGCACATGGCGTTTACACAGAGCACGCACGCCGTGTATTGCAGGTTTCCCACGCTATGCACAATGATTGATCGGTCTTCTATAAAAACTTTGTGGTTTTAATATCAGTGAGTACGAGTCAAAAAATGTAACTTTTATAGACACATTTGTTGATTAAGTTATGGGGAAACTTAAAAGTTGGCCTACAATTTACCTGGATTTCTTTATCCATCATATCAAGTCCCATCTGTTTTGGGTTGGGTAGTATGTTATTTTATGGTGTATAATATATCTCTGTTCTTCCATTTGAAAGCAAATTCAATAAATTTCATATTTTGTGAAAATGTGCCAGTGTCGGCTTTAAGTGTATTATAAACAGTACAGAAGAAATGACAGATATGGGGAATGACAATTACCTTACTATCATAAGCTCAACTTTTATTTGTCTATCCTTAACCCCGTCACCTATGGGTTTCTACTACATCATGAACAGGGGGGTCATCTGGTTACAAAGGATTCCACAAAGGTATAGTTTAATAGCCTGTGGCTTTACTTCTGAAGTTATGGTGGTAAAAAACGGTAAAATGGTGAAAAGTCGATTTTAGTTTGGACAGGGGTCACAAATTAAAATTGCTCCCATTTTGGTTAAAAGGTGGTGCAAATTCCATAGAGGATTAGTTTTGACTATCTTACGTGTTTGGGTATTAAACAAAAATGGAACAGAAAGTCAAAGCTATTGTCAGCTATTGGATTGTATTGACCTGTGACCTAATTTTGTTCTGATAACGTGAAAACTAGGAATAACAGATGCGGCAAAAACTATTCCTCATTTCAATCCTAGAGTGAAACAATTTGACACACTATTTTGAATCAAATCAACTTTTAATTTTGCACCCATGTACACGCCAAAAAAGTGACTTTTTACCCATTTTTACAGTTTTTTACCCAAAAACTCCGAAACGATAAGCCATCGATAGTGTTTGTAAATTATATACCTATATTTATATAATCCCTGTGATCTGATGGGTCAAGTGTAGGCGATTAATTCGGACTAGATTCAAGAATTGAACCAAAAATGAACTAGGCCTGGGAGGGAGGACGGGCTCAGTCATGAACTATGCCCGGGGCACACTCTTCCCAGCATAGAGGAGTCATAAGGACTCTCCATTCGTATTATGAGTGTATAATTGAAGCTGGGTGTAGAGATTGAATACCAGCGTGACATCGCTCGGGTTCAACAATTCTGTGCTGTGTGAAGCAGGACGATCGCATTTTGTTTCACATTTACAAACAGTGCCTTGAGGGCAATGTCGGTGCGGGGATCAGCGTCGCCGCATTAAGGTTGTGGTTCGAGCCCCGCTGTCGCCAATGGTTGTGCACTTGATAAAGCCACTTTACCCCGCTGGCCTCTCTCCACCCAGGAGATACAAGGGGTTACCGCATATGCTGGAATGCAAAACAGACTCGCTGTGCGGGAGGAGGGCGAACCCCCCCCCCACAGCAACATTATATGAGGGAGGTCTGGCCCAAACGCCAGTGACAGAGAGATGGGCACTCCGCCTGGAGGCGCACATTTACATTTTTGCTGGAAGCAGGTAACAAACAACACCGAACATTACAAGGGCACGCAATGCTGAATCGCGGCCGCTTTGAGCTGTAGATGACGAAGGTCGTAAGGGAATCATAGGACGCAGCTGATAGGCTTACCAAAACGCAGTAAATTATGCCGTGAAGAGATTCGAGGATTATTGACAGCGGTGACGACCAATCTGCAGGCGTGGAAGGTTGCCGAATTCAGAGTTCGATGACTTGCTAGGAAATTCTACGCATCTTGCTGACAGAAAAATGGCACTTTGTATAGCAAAAAGTCGAGGATTGCGATCCGTTTTGGACTCCAACGTCAACTTCCTCAACACAAGAAAGTTGATTCTCATAGATCATTAAGATTTTGCTAATTCCTTCACGAGTTTTTTTCAAAAATGTTCAGTTAACTGAAACAGCAAGCTTAGTAAGGGTGTTGTAAAGCATCAAGATCCCATAATAATCGCCAGAAGACAGTGCATTAATTCAAGTGGTCACTGTATTTGAATGATCCACAAGGTCTACAGGACAAGAAGTGTTCCTGGATATAATGCTGTACTTTTGCATCGTGGCAGGAGAACAGACTATACCTGACGCGTGAAAGCTTGAAATTCATGAGCAAGGGGAACAATGCTACATCACTCTCAGAGATACCCTCACAAGATAATCGGTGGGGACACACGTGAAAGCCAAGGAGGTATCATGATCAACCGGAGGTCCACGGTTGCCCTGTTTCGTCTTTCCCTGCTCTATGTGGAAAATCTTCAATCCAAATGCCATGTTTTTGTGGGCAAAAACCGAGGCGTCGGCCTAGAAAGTACATCCGAGTCAGGCCCCGTGGTATTGTAATGTTCCTCTCGGGAAGAATACCCTCTATGACCAAATGCAATCCATTTCATCAAGAGCTGGTACACGGTTGTACACAAATCATTGCCTACGGGCGACTAGCTGCTGCCCTAAACCTTGATAAGCTGGATTCACAGATCGCGACAAGGGCGTCATACAGTTTCTGGGCACCACTCAGAAGCAAGCATACAATACTATGTAGACGATGAGCAAAGAAGGAAGAAATGTGTCAAGCAAAGCTCAACCATTACTCCGAATCAGAATCACTCCTTCAGAAGGTTCCTTAAGTTCCTCCTTCTAACAATCTGCTGCATAACAGATATGAGTACATAAGGAACTTTCTGACCTTGAGATGATACTGCAAGACATAACAAATTTCGGCTGGCAACGGTGACAGTGCCTGTGACATCTGTTGTGGACCCAATACGTAAACGACACCCATAACGTACAAATTTGTACGTAATGGGGCCAAGTCTCCTTATTTTTGGCAATTTATGTTCTCGGCCCATACGTACGAAAATAATTTCATGTGACAATAGGGCGCAGCACAGATCTTGAAAATAAAGGTCTCCCTCCCTCTGCAAACTCTCCTCTATTGAACTCACTTAAAACGTTTCGACCACTACCATTCGACCCAATAAATAACTGTTTTCAAAATGAATTTGTATCTTATTGGGCAAGTGATCAGAATTGTATTACTTCAATTGTCTATAATTTCCTCAAACCACGCTGCATTTTCCGGCAAAATTTCCGCTCCCTGCCCAATACGTACGAAAAAATTTTTGTCTGAAATGAGGAGGACTTACGAACTTAAAAAAAAGTCGCCACAGATTTTTTTCATTGATTCAGCCTTAACCAATTCGGCCCCATACCATTTCGGCCCAAATTAAGCTTGCTTCCGTATTTCAAATTGATAGGAGGGGTTATTTGTTTTATTTTGGGGCTGCGATACCTAAATTAAATCTTCTTTGTAATCCCAACACATACTCAAACAAGATTAGACCTAACAAGAAGTTAGATAGATCATAAAAGCTTAAAAATTTGAATTTGAATTGCTTCATTTCCCCCTAAAATTCTTTTAATTAAATTAATTATATTAATAATATACAAACCTAAAATGATGATATTGTCTAAATTGCCCGAAATAGGAAATCTGTACTATTTGGCCAAGTGTCAATTCATGGCAACATTAGGTTCCCCGCATAATACGTACAAAAATATTTTTATCTGAAAAATGAGGACGCACTTACATAACTTAAAAAAGTCCCCAAAAGTTGTTTTACATTGACTCGGCCTAAAACTAACTTTTCAGATCTTTGTGATGCTCCCTCATTGCACACTGAAATTAATTATTTCGTACTTTGGGCCGAAACATAAAATTTTGCCCAAAATAAAAACTTATCCCATTACGTACAAATTTGTACTAAGGGGTTTTGAGTATGCCGATTTAAAAAAAAACACACACTCAACACAAAGGCATCAAATGGCAGAAACAAACCAAACACATTCAACTTCCAGCACTGCGTGGTAAATCTCTACAATAAGTAGAAGCAGCCAAAAAACTTGTTATGTTTATGTTATGTGTTATACAGGTGAGTCAAATAAAAGTAACAACCAAATGAAATTTTTTATGAAGAACCTTAACGGAATTTACCAAATAAATTCCTGTGTTAGATAGTAATTTTTGTTTATCAGCTTTCACAGAATTTAAATTTTTAAAATCGATCAAGCCAGTTCGAATGCTACAGTTTTTTATGAAGGTATCGCCTTTTTCGCCCCGAACAAATGCTCAGCTGACTGCACACATGAGACCGTTACTGCGCACGTGGGCTTCAAATAAATTAACAGTTTGATTATTTGGCTCCGTATTCAAATGCTCCGCCGGATATGTGTTGAATAATACGCCATAATACTTCACCTTATATTTAAGGGGGGGGGGGGGGTATGGGTCCTGAGCAGGGAACTTTGAATGATTTTTGTCTGTATTTTCCCTAAATAGTGGTAATCCATGTTGATTACATATTGTAGCCATGTCAACAGAAGTTTAAAATCATGAAAATTTTGCTTGGTTGCCATGGTAGACAACGTAAGGTCTCTGATTGGCTAAACCCGAAACGATAATGGAACTAAATCACTAAACATGCTACTGGTACGAAACTTGGGTGACATTTGCAGGAGGTAAATACGGAGCGAACCCATGAAGCCGAATTTTTAATACCGTTGACATGGCAACCGGCAATCGACCAATCGCATAATTTCATGGCGAATTTGAATTTGGAACACAAGTTTGAAAATCGTCCTTCATGGTTTCACTAGCCCTGTATTGCTTAACGATGTGTGCCAAATTTCGTGTCCATAGCATGTAGCGTTTTCTAGTTACGTTCGTTCTCTTTTTGAGTTGCGTATTTTAACGAACGATCTTTTACGTAGGCCTCGAAACATTTAGACCAAATTGAGGCGCTTTTGATGGAAAGATGGAATTATTTTTTTAAATTTCATTTTAGCTGATTATCATAATTACGTTGGGAAAGAATCATCGAAATAGGTGCACCCATTGTCTGTACTTAATTTTTAAATAATTTTCTTACATATAGCAGGGTGGAGAAAACAATAAAATACATCAAAAATCACTTACCCCGTGACATTTAATTTACTTTAAAGTTATGGAAAGGATAATATGAGTATTATTTACTTCGACTCGGCCAAAAAAATGTGTAATCGTTTCATACATAATATCGTTTAAAGATATCTTAAAATTACCCCCTTGAAATTTTCACATGAAACGATATAGGAGATGAGGCATTTTTGGCATCACGTCACTACGTGACTTTAATCAGCCAACCGAACGAATGTCCGATTGCGAAAGAATAAAACAGCATTTTGTTAGCTTACAGTCTCACAATTATAGCCATTGCTTTCTCATTTTCTGGTTAAACAATTTTTTTATCATATTCAGACCCCATACCCCCCCCTAATGACATTGAACAGTATATTGTTTAAAAATGGACATTTTAATGCTTTATCTGTTATACATCCCTATACATGTACATTGGAAGTTTTTTGCTACTTGGAAATCAAAGAAAGAAAGAAAAGAATGCTGCATATTGTTTCTTCAAGTCCAAGAGTGGTTTTATTAAATATATTTTTATATTTTTGATTATCCTTTTCATTTTACAGTCTTACTACCTATGTCACCCAAGACATTTTCCTTTGGGGAGGGAGGGAACCAGACATGTGAACCATTTAACCTCTTGGGGCATCACTAAAACACATTTTTGTAGCAAGACCTGTCAATAATATCATTTATTACTGCCTGATCTCTATGTGCCAGAATGGGGCAAATATTTTGGAACGTGGATCCCACCATTACTCCTTCCCTCCCCATGCACGCACCCACAGGCTGTTTCCGTCCACTAGTGTTCCCTGACATTGATTCCAAAATGTGTAAATTAATGGAGGATATGGCTGTCAAATCCCAAAGCTGAACGTAAACCAGCGTATTCTTTGGTAAATTACTCTAGCGGTGTATTTGTTCGTCTCCACATGGTTACTTTCACTCCGGAACTGTAACTTTTGAACGCGTTTAATCAATTCCGTATTTTTTATATGAAGCTAACAAAACAGGGAATGTACTACAACAAGTATAAGAGAAATAGCACAAGGGTTGTTCCCATGAAAAACGCCAATTGGTTGTACTTTTTTTTGACTCACCCTGTATTTTCTGTTGTCCTTGCGACCAGGTTTCTGCTCAAAACCGTTTGAATTACAAGCAATTTAGAATATGTTATTTCTGTCGACTTTTTAAAAATGTTGAATGAGAAGAGTGGAACGTTTTGGAATTTACTTGTTACGTTAGCGTTTTTGCTGTTTAATTTTGGTTGTTGTTGTTAACACTGGGAGTTGGATCCTGGGAGAACTATCTAGTTTACACAAATGTTGTTACTTAACCATTGTCTACCATCTTAGGACTCTTTAAGAATCTTGCGCTTAGACTGTTCTTTTAACCAATCAGCTGACAAGAATTTATATATTCGGTATATAAATATTTGACTGCTTTTATTCGGGGCCTGGTTGAAACTATAAGCCCTCGGTGATCTCACAGATCCTCTGCCCCCGGCTTACGCCATCGGGGGCTAGTATGGTTTTCGAGAATCACCTTGGGCTATACAAGTTTTTCAACCATGCCCTCCTAGCGATCAATATTTGTATACTATACCTTTTTCGAATCCTTGTATCTGAACAGTGTCATGTGTTTTGTCCAACATGATTGGAGCCTTTAAAATTTTGACCCGGTTGTAACCTTTAAATCCAAGCTGAGGCCATAAATGGGGTTTGGCAATGCTTCCCTCAATGTTATGTATTAATCAATGAGTACAGTATTTGTTGGTGTAAAAAATCACAATTTTTACCGGAGCGCAACTCCATCACTACAGTCCCCTGCCAGTTTTGTTCGTTTAATTTTCGCAAAAATACGTTGGGCAACTAAATAACACTTCAGGCTGGACGATGTACTCTCCCATGTCGTGCAGGTATTCCAATGCTGTTCCCTCACTTATCGTCACTGACCAGCCTATCAATTTCTGCTTTTAACCCTCGCAACAACGCGATAAGACCAGTATCGGAGGTCAGTCGCCCTGACTTTCTTTAATCTCTTCCTGATTTTGTCGCATATTTTAGGAGTAATTTTGCCCTTAACGAATAACGAAATGATAGATACGAAAGAATTATTTTTTATTTATACGAATAAATTAGTCACTCTGCCTATCTCCGATTACCAATCATTTATAACTAATAAACACTTACGCTTAAATGGACCTTTGACCAAAATGTGGCTGCATTAGAAGTGGATGGCTTTGAATCAATTCCCATTGTCCCCCTTTGCTCCGATTTATTTATAGTCTGAATTTTTTATTCCGGTCAGTAAACGCATATTGCCGATGGTACGAATTCATTTGCAGATAGGTTGTTGAGAATCAAAACTAAAAAGCCTTATAACAGGCTTGAAATGTTCAACTTGTTAAACGAATAAGATGCTTCAACCCATTTTACATGAACTTTTTGCCATCGATCTGTAAAAGGCTTTCCATACCAGAGCTAGGTAGTAGCAACGACCGATTCTTTGCACTTTCAGCCTGCGGGGTACTGCCAGGATCCGCGTGCATGCTAACTGCAAGATTCCGCTGCACTTCGCATGCGATTGACATTTACTTCGCACTTCCGCATGCGGATATTCACAAGATAGGTTTGCATTTCCGCATACGGAAGTCACGCGAACATTTGCACTTCCGCATGCAGGCCTTTCATTTTTTAACGAAGAACACTTAATGCCTTTTCAAACTTTTTTTCTAAAAATCGAAGATCATTTTTTTATCAAAATTCGAATTCGGCAGTTATAAAAGTGCAAAACTGGCGGAGTTTTGTTTTTGTTGGTCGCCTATTAAGCAGTTATACTACGCCATAAAATTCTTTGCTAGAGAGCGTGATATTCCTGTTTTATATCACACAGTCTAGCAAAATAAATACAAAATAGTTAGAAGCTAGGGCAAATGGTTCAACAAAGAGTCAACAATGTTGTTTATTGACACCAGTATGCTCAATTTCATGTGAAAGAGACGGGGAATGTTTTAATTGAACGGCTATCCACCACGTTATTCCCTTGAATGACTCCACCACGTTTTTGTATGAATGGGATTCCGGGATAGGAATAAGAGCAATTAAATGTTCAATTGAAGGCGGCGGTAAATTTTAATTGAAGCCCCTGATCACAATTAATACTCCTGAAGACGTGCCGCCCCGTTTGTATGGACCACGGATAAATCTAGTAAGGGTCCATTACTCGACGTGTCAAAAGTTCGTTTCTTAGTTTCGCTCACAGTCATGCACACTTTAAAGCTTTTTTTTGCTGTTAGATTAATGTTTCTTATATAATTAGTACTAAGAGTTATGCTTTCAAAAGGATCCGGACTAGAAGTTGTAACCGGATGAGAAAGTATCACGCAATAAGGCTTAAAAAATGTGTCCGGCTATATTACACCAGAGCCCGCATACAGATTACATGGCATTTTTTATCAGCCTTTATTATGCCCTAAGTATTAATCCGTTGTCTACCTAGAGCGCATTTTTTTGTAACAACTCCGAAGGGGGTTGGGTGACCACCCCGATATTTCGCTTACTGAAAATCTGATTTTAGTGTAATTTGACCAAAGGATGGCTAGAAGTTTCTTCTTTCCATTGGTATAAAAATGAGTACCAACATCCCCATTATGACGTCACCATGACGTCAATTGTTGAGTTAGTACGAAAATACCGATAAGTGGAAAATTGATATTTCGAAATTTAGCGACCACACCTTATTATAGGACTAAAAGCGCTCATTATAAACATTGTAAATTTCCCATGAATAGAGTCAACAACCGCTAAAAATCTGATATGTAACATTTTTGACGAACAATTGAATTTTCCCCTATTTGTGTCTCATGGAATGGACGATTTTGCTAACATGCGACTTATTACGTCATTGTGACGTAATGCTAGGCATGTTGGTACTCATTTGTATCATGGAAGAGAGGACGAGAGCTATCTAGTGTAAACAAATCACCCCCCCCGCCACCCCTCCATCACTTTGGATCACCCTTTATCTTACATATACGACCTATGCGATGTTTTTTTTGATGAAAAGGAGGCGAACAGCATTGATAATTACTTAAATAATTTGGCACCACAAAATGAGTTTTTTAACAAGCCGGGGGAAAAAACCTGAAGTATACGAGGGTTAAGATTACAACCAGGAATAATATTGGCTTATTAAGTTTCATAACTCGACTGGAACAAATGATAAATACTGAAGCCATTTTCCATAGGTGATAAATCGAGATGTTCAATGGTATAGTTATACATGTTTTTGCATAAAATCCTAGGTTTCACAGTACATTTGCAGCCCTAGTATAAAAGAAAGTCCCTCATTTAGTTCCTCCCGCGCCATATAACGTTTACTCCCTCCGGCTACGCTTCCCGACTACACACGACTATTTTTTTTTCAAATCGGCTTACAGTCTTTTTCAAACTTGCAAAAATTTACAATTTTTCCCCGATTCCAGAACCCGTCACGATTTTTTAAGCTGCAGAAACGTTATGGCCGTTTTTCAAATTTGCCACGTGCTTCCGACCACACAAGACTGAGAAGACTGTACAGGACACCCCCACGACTGGCCAAAACCACACGAAAAAGGCAAATGACGATTTTAGAAAAAGGGCCAATCGCACCAGTTGAACATCTGTACGCAGTTTTTCTAGCCAATAATCGTAAACCTACAGAAGATTGTACAGAACAGTCCCCGACCTTGCCCAAACACATATGAAAAAGAAAAACTGCTCACGATTTTCGAAAATTGGGCCAATCGGCACCAGTCTCTGAGCAGTCCTGTAAGTGGTTTTCTAGCAAAAAAAGACGGCTTGTGCCTGAGCCTTTAAGGGTGGCGACCCTGGTGTCCATTTGGCATTGAAGATCAAATGGTAGTTTCTAAATTTCTGAAATTCTCACACTTTCAGAGTATTTTTACTTTTATGTGGGTGAAAATCGGAATTTCGTTCAAATTTCGGTGAATCGAGTTTACCGCATCACACCTACGCGATTTCTTTGTTTCCGTATTGTTTTTTTCAAGCAGCTACATTTACTTGTTTTTCATGTGTTTCAAGCAGTATATTTAAAGAATACATAAATATTAATTTTGGTAAAGTGACCCATTTATAGTATTTGTTGTTAATTAAAAAAATAGTATTATTAAATAAATTGATCAATTTAGAATTAAAAAACAAAATTGCAATAATTATTAATTTAATAATTGATTATTAACAATTAAACGCTTCTGGACCTTTTATTGGCCTATATCTTTTTTTGCCATTTTTTCAAAGGTTTGCCACTCCCACCCTTATCTCAAAAACGGTTTTATGACCTATTGACTTCAAATTTGGCACAAATCTAGTTGAGTGTACATACTATGATCGATGAGAGAATTTTTGTATAAACCCTTTAGTTTTGAGTTACATTGATTTTTTGTATGCCACCATCAGCAAAAATGGCGAGGGAAGTTTGAATGGTTGCCATGGCAACATGGAATATAATTTTGAAAAAGCTCTCATAGGATCACCAAGAAACAAACTATGTCCAAATAACTTGTGCTCTTTTGAGATAAAGGGGGGGGGGGGGGAATGTCGTTTTGAATTTCTGATTCTCTTGTGCCATGACCTTTGACCCCTGCTAATTAGCATACCGAAGGTCGATAGATCCGAGACAAAATATTTTGAAAAAGGCTCATCAGCCGAACATTTTGGTTACATATCACGTGCTTGTATTCAAAGAAACTATGTGATTGCAATAATCAGAATTGTATAAAATGACGCCATGTCCCCCTTAATACAAATTATGCTCCGTGACAATCTGTTTTGCTGACTTATTGTTCATGGACCATATCTTGGAAACTTACCCAACCAAATGAACAAGTTTTTTCAGGGCGCTGAAACCTTTTGAGATCCGTGTTTTTTAAAATGAGTTAACCAGTGGTGTTCACCAGACATTTTTCGTTTTGGGGAGGGCGCGGGCAGGCAGGGGAAAGAGCATGGGGGGAGGGAGGGGGTAAAACACACATTCTCCAATGACTGGGGTGGCCCCTCCCCCCGCGGTTTCCGTTCATTGTTTGGATCAATATCTTTATATTGCCCGTTGTTCTTCGAAATTATATAATTACTCTAAATGCATTATATAGTTTCTTAAACAAATATTCTTATGAAAGTGAAGGTGAATGCTTCTCGTAACAGGCCCGGAAAAAAAGATGATTTGGGGGGGGGGGTAAATAATGTACACCTTATTCCCCTTCGTAATATTTAGGTTTTAAAATTTAGCAAACTAAACAGATAATGAAGCTGGTGATGTGAGTGGTAGTTGTTGTCCGAGGGGATACAAGTTTCTTCAAATTGTGGTGCATGAACAAGCGTGGGAGCGTCCTTTTTAACAGGTCACACCAAAAATTGGAATATTTTTTGTAAAACCTGCCATTTTGATGGGTCTAAAAAGAAATTGTTTGATTGCTATCTATACCCAAACCACTTTAAAAAGCACTTTAATAAATGCTTTAGAGACACTAAAACAAGTCTTCTGACAGTTTTCTTTCAATAACGATTACTAGTAACATGAAATGATAATTACCCCTTTAAAAATCACTTTCCATCATCTGTGGTTATTTTGTAAGGTGATTTTTTGAAATCAGCACCCTCTAATTGACATAACCTCTCAACCCTGATCAATTTAGTGGATCTTGCACATGTTTCCATAAAGCTATATTTAAAAAAATAGGACATTGGTACCTCCCCTTTAAATCCACTTTCCAACATTGACAATTTTGCAACTTGCATGGTGCATATTCGAATCAGCACCCTCGAATTGGCCAAAACACTTCTCAAACCTTTTAGTGCATCTGAGTATGGTTCCCTCAATATCCACCCAGGGATCCCCCTACAGTAAGAATACGGTTAAAAATTGGTTGGTCGGATCAAATACATTCATGACAATCTTTTTTTTTATATTCCTCCAGATTTTTATACTTAATAGTGAAGCAACATGATTTGTAACCCATATCTCGCCATTTCTCTCGGATTTTTTAGGTAGACTTAGAATAGGGTCACAAAACAAAAACCACCTTATTTGCAGTGGGGGCTGGACTTACCGGTTTCTCCCTTTATTTACTGGTGTGGAATCCTTAGAGATGGCACCATACGTGGCCAAGAAGTCGCAGTTCTAAGGGAGAACCGCGCGTTCAAGGGGAAGTCAGTCCGTTCAGGGAAATTCTCCCGAATCGAATGATAGCGTTTCCGAAAAACGACTGATTTTCATGGATTTAACCAATCAAACTTTCCCCGATTTAACTCACCTTCTTCTCCCAAAGGCTTCCTTCATTCTCCAGTATTAGCTACGTCAATGAAGAAACCCCTTCCTCCGACCACGCTCCCAACTGGGGGTGGTCTTTGGGAGTGCGTGCGAGTTCCTTGGTTTTGCAACATTCAGTTTAATTTGGGCAGTATTAAGTTTCAACCGTGGCTTCATAGCTCATGTTTGGATAGGGTGCCTAAATCTTGACAGCTATTGATTTAACACATTTGAAGCATATAAAGGCAAATAAACGAGGCTTGGAGACAATACAGTAATGTCTCTTTATAAGTTTTGCGTCATGTGAAGAGGGATCAACCCATTTAGTGACAGCTCCCATTCAAATCAGCTAGCGATTGGCCCGCGCGAAGCGCTGGCAACCGCTAGTAAACATAAATGTTTGTAACAATCGTTGTTATGGGAGGGTAGAGTGTACAATCAAATGAGGGGGTGCTATCAACCGAATCAAGAAATAGCCGATTCCCGTTTCAAAGTACTCCCTCTCAAGGGGTGCTTCGTTTGAACTTCATAAACTGTACTGTTTCAGGAGCGGGGAAAATCAAATCTTGTGTCGAGGGGTGCGCTCATGTTTAACTGTCATATTGCGTAACGCGCCCCTCCTGCCTTTAGCTATTATTACTCAAAATCCGTCGTGTTTAGTGTATCCTCCCAAAAAGACTTTTGCAACGTAAAAGTCACCATTTTTAAAAAAAGAGTACGAGCCATATAAATTTAATAAATGTAAGAGAACCAAGGTATACTCAAGTGCGTCTGCCCATTGGCAAACTTGCTCCCATTTCTGTCTATTCCGTTTTATATTTTTTGGAGAACAATTCTGTTAATTCATTAAAAGCAACCATCACCATCAGACAATTGTTGATTTGAAATATTCCAAACTGCCTGTGTTCGGTTATATTGCAGTAAGTTTGGATTAGTAATTGCCTATTTCTTGTGTAAGGGGCGTCTTCTTCTGACTTGATACATTCAAGTTGCTATTGGCTTAGTTTGTTTGTGTTGTTTTTTAGACTTGATTTCTTGTTGTTGGTTTTTTAATTCAAGCGATTCAGAGACCGTTCGAGTGGGCAGATCCGTCGGATCACTACTGCAGCCATCCAGCAGGTCCTTCACGAACGCTGGGGGGTCTCTTTTTGACCCCAAAATTGTTTTCACGATTACGTCACCATTTATTCACAAAATTGGCAATCGCAATCTCCGTATCGCATCGGGCGTTGTTCGGATTTTCCTAGATTGTAACACAATGCAGCAGAAGGGTCCCAGCATGGCGATTTCAGTATTGGAAATTTTCTAAGCTTCATTTAGGTACCAAACTTGCCAGGTTTTGACTTTTTGTGCCTTTTTCTGTTCCTTTATCAATGCTACTTACTTTTAAGCTTAATATGATACAATATTTGACTGTGGTTTCGTTAATATCTCCATGAAAATAACGCGTTTTGGGGATAGACTGTTCACGTTCTAAAGTGTACGATGTCTCAATGGTACCTAAATTTGTTGATGCGGGTGTCATATTTTTGCAAGAAAGTTGGCATTTTACAATTGCCAATAAAATAATCCGCTCCGCAGCCTCTTTTCATTTGCTTACGCGACAGCTGCACTAATGTCGGAAGTAATGCATGGGGTAAGCTTAATCGGACTGGACTACTAAGTACGTGGGCATCATTTAGTTACAGATTATCACCATCCGTGTTCATGTATTATTATCTAGGGGGGTAGGGGGGGGGGGGGTTGTGGTGGCAAGGTACTTACTGCAATTTTCTGCATTTCAATTTAATGAGTTTTCACTGATGACCGAATTATAAGAAGATTGTATTTTCAAACAACTACATTGATTGACACTGGTGATTGAAATGTAAAAACCACATAACATTCATCATAATTCATGATAGATCAAATTTAAATTACAAATTTTAATTATATTTCGAAATCTTTTTTGAGTCAGCCTTTAATGAGTTCATTAGTGAGCCCCCCCCCCCCCCCCTTCGCCCGTCCTTTTTTTTACCAGAGCCAAACATACCCCCGAGTTTTCCCTAAAAAATTCCGCTCTCCAGTTTAAAAAAAAATTTTTCTCGTCTTCGGTTTTAGCCTAAGACTAAGGTGTAGGCGGTGATCTTATCATACCATTTTTTTGTCCTCGTTAGCTCTTTCCGTAGCGTTGCACGTCGTCCTCGTCCTCCGTCCAGAGCAACCTCGGGCTAGGTGACTCGGGAATTGACGTTGGAGCAAAACATTTCCCAAAATCAACCCCACCCCAAACATAACTGAACTATCAGGACCAAAAGGCTTTCAGGTCAGGCATGGACATGTGAAGCAGCATTCCCGGTTTTTTTTTTTTTCTGGGGGGGGGGGGGCGTTACCTTTCAGGAGATTTTCATGTCCCTTAGGGACAAGTCAGATGGGGATTGGGGGATTGTAATGTTCCTGCCAAGGCAAAATCCCTCTAGACACAAAATTTGAGCAAATTTTGCTTGGTTTACGATAATCAAAGCATAACTCAACTTGTTTTTATAATTTCATTTCAATCGAAAACCAATATAAAAATCATTTTTATATGAATTTCTTTGCACCATAATAATGAAAAATACTTATTTCTCATTTTTTTGTTCCCTCTCCCATTTAATTCTCCTTTACATGGTTGTGGTGGATTTCAAAGATGACCACCACCCCTGTGTAAAAAAATATGTATAATTAAAAAAAAAAGAGTAGGTGAAAAGGTGAAAACCCTCAAATTTAATTAAATTCACAGAAAAGGGCCAATAAAAAATATTGGTGTTCAAATATTGTATTTTAACTTTACTTTTAATATTATTGAAGAATCCCTGGTGAGCTAAAAATAGATTTTCTTTCAGAACTGCCGAAAGCACAATATGATACTTTGACGACCTTGTGATATCACCTCAATCATCCCATCATAATCGAGTTATCGCCACTGTGGCTAAACAAGCTCAACATGGCGGTCGGGACGTTAAAAAAAATCCCGACTCGTCTGAAATTAGCTGTCCTTAGAAAATGGCAAGCATATATGCAGCTGCATCAATTTGCAGCATGCGTTGCACAACAAGCTTTCCGCATCTTGCTGCATGCTATGCAGCAGCAATTTAAAACTAGCTGCAAGCAGTATTTGGAACATTACGCGCATGCGCAACTTGCAAGTTCCGTGCTGGTGCTATGCAGGATTGCGCGCAGGTGCTTGCAGGATTGCGCCAGGGTCCTTGCAGGATTGTCGCTCAGGGTGCTTGCGTTACTCAGGCTTGCGGCCCCAAAAAAAAAAAGGCTTCGTGCAGGTCTAGTATGTTTAACATTCGCGCATGCGAACGCTTGCAAGTGGTGCATGCATGCGCACGCTTCAATGGTGGCAAGCATGCACAAGTCTTTGCTTCAGCGAGTACAATTTTGGAGTTTACGAGCATGTGCCGCTTGCAGTAAAACATGCAAGTTGCTTGAGCAATGCATGCAGGGTTCATGCAATGTAGTGTGCCAGGTGCTTGCGGTACAGGGCGTCTGGAACCTCCGCTGACGACACCAATTTCCAAAGGAATTTTTGCATTGAATTATACCCGTTTGATTGTTAAGGGTTTAAGAGTAAACCAAATGGAGCAATACCAATAAAATTTTTAATATTGGTGGTAATTAGGGGGCAACTCATTGTTTTCAAAACATGACTCAAATTTTCTTTAAGGCGGGTGAGAGTGATCGCATCCCCTCTCTCCGTAAGTGCATTTGATCACTCCCGATGCAGCTCTTCATAAGTGCATTGTATGAGAGTCTTTGGTAACTTCTCTTGAAGATCATTTTTTATACGTACATTTTGCATGTGCAGGGTAAGATTCTTAAATTCTCAGATTTCGTTGAAATTACAGCTTTTAAGGCGAGCATCATTTAATTTGACATTGAGCCTTGCACTTACCTCAAACACTAAAATTATTGATATGGAAACACCTACATAACATGTAATGGTCCAACTCCTGTCTTGATGGGTGTCAAATACTGGTACACATTTTTCCCACAGAGTTTAAGCAGTAAACAGACGGTTTGGCAAGGTCATGATGTAAAATTGTTGTCAGCACGTAATCGGGTTAATTATAATAATTTGAATGTCCACTCATAGGCCTAATTGTGTACTTTGTTGTAGGTGCACATGCACCTATAGGCAGGTGCCACATAGCCATAAAAGTGTCTATACTCCCAATTAGTTTTTAACAAAGTATTCTCGGGCAGCTTCCCCTTAGTTCCAGGTGTCTAGTGCTAGGGGTAGGTACCCGCACTTAACTTAACACATTTGAAAGGCAATTAGCAGCAATTTTGGACTTTAATATTGATTGTTTGCTGGTCATTCCGACGAACCGTTTTCCATCAGGATATGCCGAAATATAAAATTACTGACTAATAACCCCGGTGAGACATGGCAAAACCCTGAGTTTCTACCTTCACAAAACCCAGCTGCTTATGCTTTCCAGTGGGCCCATTTCCCCCTTCAGGAGATGTCAAAAAGATAATCGCTGCTATTTCTATTCTTACGTGTTCCCTCCTGAGAGACCCTTGCTTTTTAACTGCCATGTGGACGTTTTTGTGGAATTTTTTGCTATGGGTACCAAACCTCGGCAATTATGCAGAATGCGGTTTTGCTTACTGCTGGCCGGGTTGTATGTCGAGCTCCACATACCCCTTTTGCTATTTACTGTCAATCCTGGTGAATATTGTCTGATTGGAGCGCATTGACGTGTTACAGGTTAATTAAACTCTTTAACGACAAGCAACTTAATAATTTTTCTATATACATGCATTTGGTGAAAAGAAGCGCGTTTACCCTATACCCGTCTGAGAGTCAGTTGAAAGCTTATCAAGTTGAACTATATAGAGTGTAATTGCACTACGGATGACTCAATCGAACTTTTATTTTTATCCAGCAATGATTTCTATGCTTTCCGTGTCAGAACACCCAATGCTTCCGGATTGTCTTTCGGCCGCTTTCCTCGGGGTGGGGAGATCGCTAAAAATCAATTGCTTTCCATTGCCTTTTAATGAGACGGTCCACGCATCATAAACGAAGTTCCGGTTTGTCATCTGTATCCGCCGTCACTACCTTCCCGATGTCCCCCCCTTCAGGTTTTTCTGTAGAGCGTACATTCCGGTCATTGCTTTTGATTGATCTTTGGTGACCGCTTTAAGACTGCATGAGACCTATTTCTGCCTATTGCAGTTTGACTAAAAAGTCTTTTCTGCCATTTTCCGGCGTGCTTCAAAGGCACTAGAAAGCAATGATTGGATTGCTCCTGCACCTGGACGTCAGGAGACCTTGTCGTTTCCTTCTTTTGACTCTCGGCCATTTTATGGGGGTGGGTGGGGGGTTAAGACGTGTTAATGACAATACAAAAAAATCTTATTTCGCAAGTCCTAAAGAATATGGCTGAGCTGCACTCATTGGCAAAAAATCAGGCCCGCTTATTGCTGGCTAGGGCATTTACCTCCAGAGACCTCCCACTGCTGGCAATCCGCATCGGGATAATCTATCCAGCCTGAGTTGTATATTCTCCTTTTCCTGTTGCTATCGTTTTTGCTGGCAGTGGTTAAAAAAAAAAAACCTGACATACTCGCCTGGTTTGGATCGTAACACGCATCCATGATTGATTTAAAAATTAGTATGTTGGTGTCACTTGTTGCACATTAATGCTGAGCTTGATGTCGTGTCGACGGTGTGACTTGGACCGAATTGAGAGAATAATAGAGTACTTACCCGAATCAGGTTTCTTGAATAACTGCCAGCTGTGCATTTTCCCCTCAAAAGGCCATAAACAAAAATGGGATTAATAAATCAACCACCAGCACCTTTAATTACAGACTTCCGCTGAGGCTGCCAAATTCATAGGTTGGAGGCACAATCCAACATAATTCTTTTTACGCTCTGTAGCCCACAAATCCACTCCAATCATATAATTACTCCCTCATGAGATCACCAAAAATGGATTGCTGATAAGTGGGCAGCTGGGGTTAAAAAGTGCCCGTGTGGATTCATTTTGCTATCAAAATGCCACACTCCAATGTTTACGAGGCGTTTTGCAATATCCTAAATGTACATTCCGCACATCGACTATCTGTCCACGTGCATAATGTTCTTTTGCATTCAAAAGTTCAATTTTTTCTCACCGATTTGTAAGCTAGAACTAGTCTTTCTTTGTGTATTTTACCCGATTTGGTTGCAAAATTAATGGTTACCGGTACCGTGACTGAGATTGTGTCGCAGAAAGAGGCGGAGTCCCAAGTTTTCCTGAAATTCAAAAATAAATAAGGTGGAAATCAATTGTGGCATTTAATGTTATAACTGTCAACCTCGACGGGAGTACACGTTATATACTGAAATTTGAATGGCAGGCAATAAGGTGTTATGTCGCGTCCATTTTTAAATGTTTGCTGACTTGCACGTACGGTACAACTGCCTTGCAGCTGCCATAACATAATTGCCATACTGGAGTAACACCCAAATCATGTTACAATGTCATATGCCGGCCATGGCATATGGGCTTCAGATTTGCATGTACACATAGAAAATCAACAAATGACAATCATTTAAAAAAAATAAATTATTTCTTGTCCATGTATATCAGCCCAAGCCATGCCATGCAGTCCTACTTTCTTTATCTAGATAGTTTCACCTACTAGTACTAGAAGATGTTTATTATTGTGCCACCACCCCTAATTAATTCGGCAGCCTCAACAGCCTCAACGGATTAAATACATGCAATCAGTGTTGAACCTGCATGCGTGTGAAGGATTGTGGTACTTGGCAGAATACTGAATTCATACCCACCTGAACTAGGTTATACAGTACGATTACAATAGCTTTGGTAAATGCCAATGGCCATGGGCCAAAAATACTGATGCTTGGTGATTCATTACCGTGTATGTCATTGCATGAGTCTAGTCGACTTGTCCTGACCTCCGATCACTCGAGACCCACAATTGCGGAATATACATAGATGTGTGATGCTGTAACCTTTGTACTGTGGTCCATTTACTGCCCTAACAAGTAATGTAAATCCGTCAATCCTTTGCTCGTTGTACATTTCCGTACTAGTCTGGAACCCCAAACTTTTCAGCGTCAGTCAGTTGTGCAATCACTGCAATCATCAACATACCATGTCAACGTAAATCCAAGATTGTCTCTAGGATTGGCTTACCCTCGTCTTACCAAGTGGAGGACCACCCCCCCCCCCAGTGAAACTTCGCTCACAGTGCGCTAACATGCTAAAAACTTTCGTAAAAAAATGCTTCCAGGTAATAATTTTCTCGTCATCCGTTTCCGATCATTTTAGGGGAAAATTGAAGTATCACCTTCACCGGGGGTATGTATGCCGTCCAAGTTCGAAGGGGTGGGGGGGGGCGGGGATGGTTGCCACCCAAGGATATCTTATGGTGCCATTTTTGAATAATATTATGCACAGGTATGGCTCACCGTTTTAGTAAACTAGTCCACACTGTCATCATTTAGAAGCTGAAAACCGCATGAATCCGCTATTCCTGCGAGTTTTAGCGAAAATTGATTTTCGTCTACTTTCGGTCGAAAATGCCAATTTTGCCGGATTCGCGGACTTGATGACGCAATTGTGACGCCATACTTGGTACTTAATGTTGGTAATCAATGGAGAGGAGGACCATACTATCCATTGGTGTAACAATCTAACACTTCAATGTGTTAAAAATTCTGAAAAAAACAAAAAATTCCCCCCCCCCCCCTTTTGTAAACCGTTTACAAAAAAGGTTTTGGGGTATACTAGGGGTTAAATCATCCAAAACGCTAGCAAGCAGTCTCTTACACAGATGTATAAGACCCACTCATCACAGTGGTGAAATACACAGCTGAAAAGGAGCTTGGTCACAGGCAGCCCGTATTATCCATAGCGAGCTGTATAACTAGGGAATACATGAATGTTTACAGCTCAGCTTTTTTTGTGCCTGAATTTCCTCGAATTTGCTTGTGTATGTTAGCGTGTTCATCTATTAAGTAGTCAGTAACAGCGTGTACACACATAGTCCAGTCTAAGTTGGTACCCACACTTCCAGATGGGTGGTGTGCTGAACTTCATCGTTTGTGCTCCTCAGGCTCATGCAGCCTCAGCTCAGTAAAGTGTTACAAGGGTCCCTTTTAACCAGTGCCAGATGATTGCATTTATGATTGTGGCAAGGAAATAAGATATTATGATAGAATCAAAGGGGAAAGGAATTTTTAACACCATAATGCTGTGGAACCTGCAGTCTAAGTGACTCTATTTCTTGACTCTACTCTCTTGCATTGATCGAACCTTAGCGTGCCTCTCCTGAGACTTCAATAATTATTGCCACTTCATAATTGATTGATTGTTGGGAGCGAAGCCCACATCACCCAAGAGGTCTGCCATCCTGGATCATGTACCGAAGTGAACTATGCTATGTTTCGGGCAAAATTCCTCGTTCTTGGCTGTGCTGTACCCTGATCTTTGCTGTAGTTTCTTGGTAATCAATTCATAAACCAAATAAATACTTGTAAGTGGATCCACGATAACACAATGCACATGTGAACAATGTTTTCAACCTCGCATGTGCAACCCCCTGATAACGTGGCAGCTGTGAACGTGAGGTCAAGCCCACTGAAGCTGTTACAAGTGCATTGGTGATTCAACGTCACAGGAGAGTTTACACTACCTTGGGCATTCGCACGATGGATCACTATCCATAGCTTTACGTTTACTTTTCCCTTTCACCATCAAATTGACTTTGGGCGATTCATAATAAATACCCAGTTGGGGTTAGCTTATAGTCATGAGTAGTTAAGCACTCAAAACCTTGATTTCATTGCCAACGTTGGCAAAAACTTTGCCCATCTGACCAAATTTACATCACAAAATAAATCTTATAATTTGTAGTCAGTCGTGATTGAGTTGAATTTGTGTTGTGTTTTTGTAATTTGTTGCAATCTGGAGCCGAGATCGTAACAAAATGGGGG
The DNA here is from genome assembly GCA_023653785.1 of Ophioderma brevispina. Lineage (NCBI taxonomy): Eukaryota > Metazoa > Echinodermata > Ophiuroidea > Amphilepidida > Ophiodermatidae > Ophioderma > Ophioderma brevispina. The sequence goes on from JAMKCH010042083.1 coordinate 23,510, forward strand.
CTCGCGTCCGGAAAATTCCAAATTATTTTGAGACTTGAAATTTTTGGTAAGAAAATATTACAGCTGTACAATCATCTGGCATGGTATAATATCCCCTGCAGAGTAATTACATAAGAAAAGTGTTGTGTGTGTAGCTATTAAAGTTTTTTATATGCATGTAGGCCTCAGTTTTTTGAGTGAATTTGTCAGGTTTACTATAGTGACATTTCATTGGTTCATTCATTTGTGTGGTAGTTGTAAACAATTTGTATGCAAGAATGGCCTTCATCCATATGGTAGATTCGTTCCAGACGGTACTTTGAGGAATTTGATTCGTTCAGGAAGGTCCAATTACAAATTCTCGCGGAACATGTAGGATCAAAATTAAGTCTGGAGAAGGAAAGCAAGTCTTTAAAACCAGTTAATTTAGCATTTTGTAAAAGCAAAGAATTTGATGCTAACATTTTGACAATAAGTAGAGAAAAACCACCAATGATGAAGTTGAATGAAAACTACAGGTAACTTTGAAACAAATGTAGTTGGATCATAACTGAAACTAAAGGAAGGAAAAGGGAAGACTTCAAAATTAAAAGAAATGGAATTGAAATCAAAGAGTTAAACAAATCCATCAGTGAGCAAAGCAAGTGGGTTTAGATGTTGGCAGTCACTTGAAAATGGTGCCGGAATTTAAGAAAATGAGGTTGAGACCAATTTTTCAACCCTTTGAAAAGACTGGCCAGTTTTGCAGTCGTGGCCGAAAAACACTGACACTTTTATTTCAACATAGGTTCATCGACTAAAGCTAGTCCTTTGTCAAAGACGCCTCGCATTTTTATACCAACCGCGAAAAAAGCGCGCCGCTGGCGGCCGTGTCGAACCCGAGGCGTTAGACCGAGCGGAGCGAGGCGTGTTTGCGCAAATTGGTATTCCCCTGGTGCAATCATATGTGTCAATCAAATTATGTGTCATCGTAAGCACCGCCCAATTTTCATCGATGACACACCTTTCAGATACTTGTCATATCTGATGACGTCGCCGTCAAAATTACCATATCGATTTTGCACAGTCATTATCATACGATTCAAGCATTCACTCCCGAAGTCTTGACGCTGCGAGTACGAGTGAGTCCGTACGGTATGTGAGATTGCAGATGTGCTACTGGTAGGCGAGCTCTGCAGAAATAAAGTCCGCCAGTAAAAGTTATTCCCACCTTCCCAGCACAAACACACTGATATGAGACTAACTAGGCCTACGTCATCATTTATCAAATATTCGTACTGCAGTACCCAGCAATTGCCACTCACCTGCTCCCGACAGACAAGTTTTGACATTAAATTACAATGATGATCCGACCCGTTATCATCATGCCACGCAAATGTGACGTTTGGCGAACATCCCAAATTCAAGCGCAGAAATGAAGTCTAGTATCGCAAATTCCACGCCGAGAATTTTAGGGACACGCACGCAGACACGAACGTACACCCGGGAACGTACCATGACAATTGACAAGGCACCTCCACATACTGCACAATTACGGCTAAACTTTCGGCCGACCATGCTGAACGATGCAATGAAACTACGTGGTACTATATTGATAACACGGTTCACACCATGACTGAAAATTCACATTTATAGTAAGCGAATCACGTAGCCGTAGCTTCAAATACGCTCTGAGGCACTCATATTCATATCTCAGCACAGTACCGACGTGTCATCTAGTTCGAATAATCCTACACGGGATCCTACACAGTGACAAACACGATGCTAGTAATTCCACCAATGAATTTTTTCACCGGCGTTTTCACAGCAGCAAGAGTGTTCGCCATTTGACATTCCCAGCTAGCGGTATCAGGGATCATGCTGTCATAGCTGTCTTCGCTTGTTTTGACATCCGTTACCAAAACCCATCCTTTGCATGGTTATTGATCAGTTCTAATAAACTCGTAAATTCTGGAACTATTTTAAGCGAACATGACATCATCATTGGGACCAATCAACGATCGCTTTAGTTTCAGAAGAATATCCCGACAATCCGGAGTAACAAAGAAATGGAAATTGCGAAAAGGCTTTATTACGCTCACACCAAGCTTTTGAGCGGTCCAGAGAGGGGCGAACTCACACAATTGAATAAATAATCAAAGCTTGATTAAAAGGCTACGGTAAAGCTAGAGAAATAATTTGCTAGTTTGAAATTGGACCAAAGAATGACTATGACTATGTGAAGCAGCAAAATTCTGAAGGTACCATTTGTTCCTGAATACTACAGACAAAAATTCAGACCTGAAAGGAAAGCTAATGAACACCCATGTAAGAGTTTGCAAAAAACAGGAACCTTATTTTGATCAGTTGGCTCATGGCTAATAAAGTGGTACCAGTTTTAATAATTTGCGCCAACTAGTGTTAATTGAGCGATTTTTCGAAATTTGTGCATGCTGACATCAAAACTTACTTGAAGAAAAAAGAGTAGCAAACTTGCAAGAAGCAGCAACTACAGCTGATGAGTATTTCATAATCCCATAGAGGAAGTTAACAGCACAAAATTCAAATCATCAGTTCAGACATAACCAAAAATCAGGTAATTTTTTTTTTTTCATTCAGGCAATTGGAAATCCAATGATCAGTACAAGCAAATAAGGGCACCAAAAACACCACAGAAAGTAGCAACGGTGTTGGAAAGATTCTAGGAAACCAAAGTTCAAGTGTTTTTTGTGTGGATCCTGCTGGGTCACAAGAAGTGGATGTCGCAGTTGCACTGATGCCAGTAGTACAAAGAAAAGGATGTAGGTTGTGCCACAAAGATTGGCAGATCACTTGATGAGTTGTGGAGGGGAGGGGAGGGTCCTCAGGATTAAAGTTCCAAATTATACTGATGAATCATGTGTTGGAAATTTAGTCCTTTTTGTGAGTAATGGGTACTGTCATCCATTTTTTGTTTTTTCTTTTGGGTGCAATGGTGAGAAGTCCCAGTAAAAATTGTTAGGGATACTTGTTCAGGCAAAGTATCCTTTTGCGGTGATACTTGCATTTTGGAATGAAAATATTGCTACAGGAAACCACGCGCTCATGCAAGATCTCGGTATGGAGGTATTGAGTGTCCCCTACACACATTTAATTTACAGTCAATCTCGTGTCAGGGTCATAGAATTGGGAGTCCAGAGGGAACTTCCTATTAGAGGAGTAAGTACTCCTTGTAATGATTTTGGCCGGGGATCAGGTCCATCTGAGCCATTGTCCTCTGAAAAACCCTGTTGATGACATGGAGGACTTTGATGAATTGTATTCCCATCATTTGCTCATGTGGAGCCGGTGACTGAAGAGTGTAGTGTCAGTGGATCGACTGAATGAGCCTACACTGAAACTGATGAGGATGTACGTTGTGATACTCCCATTTTGGATGAAAATCCAAGTGCTGCCGATGCAGGTGGGGAGTGGTGAGTGTGACACCACAAAATACTGTACAATTTGGAGAATACATTCTCCCAATGGTGGAGGAGATGTATTTTGTTTGACCATGAAGTTGAATCATGATCAGGATTACATGATGTGATAACACGTGAAGATCTGATAAAGCAGCAAATCAAGACCCTGAGTTAAAGATAACTGCTGAACGAGCATTTAGCTCTTGATGATATACGTCCGAGGCTGTATGTTTCTACAGACAAAACGGGGTCTTATTATAAATGAGACCCCCTGAGTCAAAAGATTGATGAAGCCTGGACTGTACTTCATCAAATTGGGGTACCCAAAGTGTAACCAGTCCTGAGGTCTATCTTTGGGTCATGACAGGTCCCATGGGCAGACATCTGGGTGTTCGGAAGACTAGCAGATCGGATCTTGCAGCATTTTTTTTTCTGGTGCCGACCTCAGAAAGGATGTGCCCGTTACTGTAGGCCTGCATACCTGCCGGTTCTGGGTAACCAAACCACAGATTAAGCAGGCTCTCTAAGCCCGTACCTGCTTTTGATGAACCTTCAGTCAAGTCATAATCGATTGTGTAGCCCTCTGCCTAAAATAGGTCAGGGAATCAATACCTCTTGACCATAATGTGTGCAGCAACAGGTTTCCTGAGGCGATCCCCCTTAGAAACATGCGGGCTCAAACTATAGTCAAGGCACTTGTCGATTTTTTCACCTCTGTTGGGTTGCCCAAATCATCCAGTCAGATCAGGGTGACCAATTTTTACATCATGAAGTGTTTTAAGCAAGTTCTTAAGGGAAAAAAAAAAAGAGGCATGGAGCAAATTTGGCTTCCGCGGATCATGCACAAGTCAGGAGGCCCTTGAACGCTTCCACAAAACACTGAAAAACATGATTAGGAAGTTATTGCCTAGAATTTGACAAGGATTGGGAACGCATGGATCACTTTTTATATTTGCAGCCAGGGAGTCAGTCGAGACTTTGGGATTCATCCGTTCGAGCTAGTGTTCGGACACAAAGTGAGAGGTCCACTAAATTGCTTAAAGAAAAATGGTTGGGTTCGCGACTCTGAAGTTTGTTTGCTGGAATATGTTCCAAATTCAAAACTAGACTGAAAAGACCTCATAATTGTCTAGACAAAAATTAAACATGTCAACAAAGAATGAAATTTTTGGTATGACAAACATGCAATACCAGAGATTGAGTCCTGGTGAAATGTACTTTGTATTGTTTCCACTTCCAGGTAATCCCTTGCAGGCTAGGTTTTCAGGACCTTATGTAGTAAAATCAAGGGAGTGGGACCTGAATTATTTGTGAAACCCAGGACGTAGAAGGAAGACGCAACATTCATGTGAACATGCTCAAAAATTATGTGGAGAGAGAACCAACTCAAATTATGATCCTATGGCGGTGTCCTACCATCAGTAAACAATTCTCACTAGATCTGACACCATGAAATACCTGGCACAAAAGTATCTCGGCATGTTTTTTCGATCAGTATTGTGCCTAAGTCCTACCATTTTGAAGTTTTTTCGAATATACCTTTTATTATCTAGGTCCTGCTCTTTCATTTAATATACTGGCCCTTGTAAAAAGGCGTGCCGAAATGCTGAGATAGAACTGCCCGAAAGACGCAACCCCCAAAACAAATTGCGTTTGGGGATTTTCAATGGGCATTGCAAAAAATACTGGGACACGAACACGTTTACCACAATCCAATTATTGCAAGTAGGCTTTTCTCGCTCATTCAGTAAGAAAACCTCTTTGTGCAAATCATACACAAGTTTATTGCTTTTGTACCACACAGTGACCATTGAAAAATCCAAAAACTGCAACTTTTTGTTGGGGGTTTGCGTCTTTGGCGTTCTATCTCACCCATTGTGCACCCTTTTTAACAAGCGAGGTTAAGTAGGGCAAGACTATCACAAAATGTTTTATTCGAAAAAATTTCAAAATGGGTCTACTGTGGCACAATACTGATCTAAAAACATCCGAGATACTTTTTGTGCAGGTGTACTTTTTGAGAGTCACATCACATGGGTGCACAGTGTAGTACAGATATGTACAATATGAATTGAAATGTGGGGGGGGGGGGGGGGGGGGGGGGGGGGGGGGGGGGTTTGTTTTTTTTTTTTGGTGTTCCCCCCCCCCCCCTTTTTTTGGGTTGTTGGGTCGGTGTGTTTTTTTTTTTTGGGGTTGGTTTTTTGGTTTTAAAAAACTTTTTGGGTTTTTTTTTTTTTTTGGGGGTTTTGTTTTTGTTGTGTTTTTTGGGGGTGGGGGGGTTGGCGTTTTGTGGTGTGTGTTTCTATCTTCCATGAAAGCTAGATTCTGATGTTTTGGCGAACATTGATGACTTCAGTTTCTCAATCTCCCACCTGCCCACCAAGATTAAATCAACTTTGATTCAGGAATCTGATACATTTCCAGACATCACCCTCATTTTTTTTTTGTTACTCTATGCTCACTCATGAATATTGTGTAGCTGGTGCTCAACCCATCAAACAACATCCCTAATAGCCCCAATCCTCAGAAAAATGAACATCTAAAGAATTGAGGTTAATATTATGTTGTAAAACGGTATATTGAGCCCAGTCCAAAGTGAGTGGTCTTCCCCATGTATCATGGGCCCAAAACCTGATGGTACATATAGTTTGTGGCAGACTGATACGGGATCACCATGTTCCAAACAGACTCTCCGCTCAAAACCTAGGATAGCACGCCTGTATAGACAGGGTGGGTAATGCCAAATATGTCAGTAAATTATGGACCTACGAAAGGTTTGGGCATCCCTTTAACATCTGCAAAGGAAATTACTGCCTTTTGTACACCCCTTGGTCACTCTCTCAATACAGAGTTTTATGCCATTCGGTCTGAAAAAATGCGCCGCAACAGTTTCAAAGAATGGTTAAATATAGTGTCAAATATTGCCAATGTTCAGTTATGTTGATGATTCATTGTTTCACAATGAACATGGTCAGAACATGTGGCAACACTCAATCAGTTGTTTCAGAAGTTAGCGAGAAGCAAACTTGACCATCATCTCTTTAAAAGTGAATTCTGGCATGCAACTGTGATATTTGGAATGAAGTAGGTGCAGGTCAAAGTAAAGCCACTGAAAGCCAAATAAGTCATTCAGTAAGTATCCATCACCAAAAGGAAAAGGGAGTTGATGAGATTTCTGGGCATGGTAGGCTACTATCGGAAATTCTGTTCAAATTTTTCCACCATTTACCACCTTTGACAAATCCTCGTGAAGAAAGGTAACATCATTCATTTGGTCTGAGGAATGTGAAAAAGCCTTTCAAGATAAGTCAATTCTGATTAGTTGCACCTGTTCTCCATGTCCCCAAATTTTGAAACAATTCAAGCTGGCTGTGGATGCGAGTGATTGGGTGTGGAGCGGTGTGTTATTTCAGGAAGGTTCAGATGGAATTGACCACCCTGTGGCTTTTACTCCAAGAAATTCAATGTCCGCCAAAGGAATGACAGCACAATTGAAAAAGAATGGTTTGGCTATTCAGCATTTTGATGTATATTTTTGAGCGCAGCCGCATTCCCAGTCATCGTATTCACAGACCACAACCCACTTGCATTCTTGTCAAAATGAAAAACCAAATCAGAAGATCATGAGATGGTCAATTTTCCTTTCAAGAGTTTGATTTGGAAAACACCATTGCTGGGAAAAACAATGAATCCAGATGCATTGTCAAGAGGCATGAAATTGGATCATCGTGTTTTCATGGACATAAAAAGAATATCAATCACAAGTTGATCAATCAGTGATTGTTTTGAACTTTTGGTATGGTCACAGGCATGAAATTTAACAAGAGTGTTGATCTGATGTTCCTTATGCTTGACACTTCATTTAGTGTTTGTATGTAAAGTGTCGTTACAAGAATAAATTATAATGAGTTGCTATAATGAATTAGGCTTTGCCGCCACCGCATGAAACGTAAATGAAAAGTTTGACACAACCAGAATTTGTGGTGTAACGGTGGGTATGCATATTGTAGAATGTATTTTACCTTACACTCCAAATACAAGCAGTTAATTCACTGTTTGATATGGCGGCAGGCTTAGTGAATGTATTAATTTTAACACCAGATATTGTGATTGTAAGAGTTTTGGCAGAAAAGAAAACTAGAGCATGTTGAATTCTAAAGTAACTTGAAAATCATTAGTGATGAATTGTAGCCTGCTAGTGTAAAGGAAGCTTCCAAGCTTTCTTTTCTTTAAGGGGAGGGTGTTACAATGGTTCCCTCCTTTTACCAGTGCCAGATAATTGCATTTATTGCATTGTGGCAAGGAAATAAGATATTATGATAGTGATCAAAGGGGCGAAGGAATTTTTTACCACCATAGTGCTGTTTGGGACTTCAAGCAAGCAAGGCCCCCCCACCCTCTGCAATTGGACATAGAGGGTGCACTTCCTATTGATGTCACTTCCATCATTGATTGATTGTTGGAGGAAGCCCGTCACCCAAGATGGTCTGCCATCATGGATCATGTGCCGACGAGTGAACTATGCTAGAAGTTTCCGCAAATGCCCGTTTGCTGTTGCCGTACCCTGATCTGTTGCTGTATTTCTGGGTAATTCAATTCTAAACCCGAATAACACTTGTAAGTGATACACGAAACCATGAACAGAACAATTTTTTCAACCTCGCATGTGCAACCCTGAGAACGTGCGGTCGGGCAAGCCCACTGCAGCTGTAAGCAGTGCATTGGTGATCAACGTCACGAAGAGATTTGAACACTACCTTGGGCATGCGCACAGAAGTGAGCACTATTCCATAGCGTGGACTAATTATTCCTTGCACCATCAAAATTGACTTTATGCGCTTTGCATAATTAAATAACTCGTTGGGTTGCAGCTGTAATATCATGATAGTTAAGCACTCAAAAACGTTGCAAAAACGTGTGTCATCTGAACCAAATTGTATCTTTTCCGATAGGCAACAAGTTACCTGTTTTTGATACGATCCGTCTGGTCGTCTTCCTGGTTGAATGCGTTGTCCCTAAGGCTCTATACTCGGTGCCTCTTCTTTTCCTTCTCTATGTGAAAGACATCGCCCCATTCCTCTGATCTTCTTTTCTTTTGTTCTATTGCAGATGACACTAACATTGAATTCCTCTCTCATCCCAACCTAGATACCCTCATAAAACAATCAACACTGAAATGGTTCATGTCACAAAGTGGTTTTAAAGCAATAAGCTCTCACTTAATGTTAAAAAAACTAACTACTTCACTTCACCAAAATTCTAATAAACCCCTAAACTCAACATACAAATTGATAACTCCAAAATTAATCCCGTAAATAACACACTTTTTCTATGCGTAATTTGACAAACATATGAACTGGGAAGAACTATTTCCAAGATCACAAATCAAGTGTCCAAATATTTTGTGTTCTAGAAGACTGCGAATACACACTACCACCTAATATCCTGTTCACTTTATACAATACTCTTGTGTCTGCCCTATATTTCATACAGTAATATTTCCTGGGCAATTTCGAAGAATGCACTTACCCTATCTCACTGTCCCTGAAACTCAAATAATCCAATCCACCTTGATAGACTTTGTAAACTTCAAAACAGCAATCCGTATTTGTACTGGTTTCTCCTATTTAACTCATACTAACAATTATTCCACAAGCTAAAAACACTTAACATATTCGATATAAATACGCTTAAACGCATCTTCATGTCCGTTATGTACCAATAACCTTCCCAAAATCATTTGAACTTCTTCTATAAACACAAAGATATTCCATAATATAACACAGACATGCCAACAATTTTATTCCAATTAAACAACTTTTACTTAACTAAATACTCAATCAAAAATTCCGGTCCTAGGATATGGAATTCCCTTGACATAACAAAATATAAAATCATCAATGCAGTCATAATTTAATCAATTTAAAAGTCACTTATTTCCAAATACTAATTAGTGATCCTCTTTACTTTGGTTTTTCTTGTTTTTTATTTACAATATCCGCTGAATTTACCATAACTTCCATTGCTTAAATTACATAAAATTACTCCGGATTAACTTTATATAATTCCATTCAAATATAAATCGTATACCGTAGTGGCCGTCAACATCCTGCCTATTAAAATTCTATTAGGCCCCAGTTCGTTGTGCTTATCATGCTGCCACTCTTCCCTATATATATAGCCTCCGTTTAACTTCGGCATCTCAACTGTTATGTTTTATACCCTGATATTATACACATTAATGACACTCACTTTCTGTAATTCCCGGTCCTGTCCTGTTTGTTTTGTCACTGCTGTCTTGTTTTGTTTTTGTCCCTCCTTGATGGGCCCACAATAAGTCCGACTTTCTACTGGGTGGGGGCAATCTTAAAGTTCATTGATCTTAATGGCTCTCCCCACACCATCTTCCCCATTCTCATTATTATTTGTCAACAAGTTTATGTCTTTCTATAATGGTTTGATGTTTAAATTACCAATCTTAACTGTATACAACTCCCATAATAATTATATATAATTATTATATTTTTGAATTTGGATGCTTATTGTATTCATTATTGTATACTGCAATATCCTGTATAATTCTTCCATTGTTTAAAACTATATTTCGATAATGTTTTGTATTGTCATAATGTATCATCATGGAAGATGAGGTGGTGTGAATAAATAATGTAGAATGTCTAATACTCGTACTCCGGAAAAGTACTCACACTACAAAAATAAGTGAGGCATGCATTCATTGCTAGAAAGAGAAACCTCACAAAATCAAAATTAAATTGAGTGTATATATAACAAATTGTGATTTTCTCAATTTTTCCTTGTAAAAAAATATTTTTATAAACCCCGTGAAGCTGTCCCCTTACCGTGCACCCCCCCCCCCGCGTGATCCTCCGACTTGACCATTGGTTGTATTCCACATGGTCTAGTACACCAGAACAATGATGTACCTTTTAAAAAATTGGATGCCATAGCCCCGATGACGTCATTTTTAATGACGTCATCAAATTTTTTAGAAAAATATGTACATTTCCAATTAATTTATTTCTTGCATATTCGGATCATCCAGATGATATATTGGTTATTTTCTTCACCGCATTCGCAAAATTATCTCGTTTCATTTTTAATCAGTTAAATATATTTTCGCCAACATTGACTTGTGTACAAACAGAAATTTCAC